>JACGWL010000894.1:0-10581 GCA_034509725.1 Sesamum angolense
GCAGCTCTACGTATCCCTTTACCACGTCTTTAAAAGCGGAAAAAGTTTTGAGCTTACTTTATCTTGAATATATGTGCTAATTTCATGAAAAATTTGTTGAAAATGTTAGTTAATTGCATTAGTTGCTTTACAAATTATATTGTAAATATTACAATTTTATCTTGTCACTGGTATATGGGTTTCGTTTCTTTTTTGAATATCTCCCTTTATGTCGTATCTATAGCGAAATTGTATCATTAGTTTGATATGGTTGATCTTGGGTGGACCACACTCATGTTGGAGGGGATTACTTCTACTTTCCAATTTTTCATTATTTGTACAGTATTTTCCTGCTTACGGATTGTAGTTAGTGAAGACAAGTTTATTGTTATAACTTATATATGATATTAGGAGAGAGAGTGCATAATGTGCGTAATGCGCAGCCGTGATGCCATTGGCACTTAGGGTCGAGAATGAATATAGTTCATTTTTTTTATATCTTTCTAATTGAAAAGTCAGAGAAATATCCATAATTTTTAGGTCTTATAAATGATTAATGGAATTTTGTTTCCTGTCAGTTTCATTCTCTCTATGTATCAACAGCTATAACTCCTATGAGACGGTATGAGACGTTTACTATATAGATATATTTCGTGAAAAATTTGGTTGAAAAGTTTAGTTATATTGCATTAAGTTTTTGCGTTAACTACAGATTACAAGTTATTAATGTAATATTAACAATTTTTTATCTTGTCACTGGTATTTGAGGCATTTCGCTTTCTTTTTTGTAATATCCAACCCTCTAGTCGTTCTTTTAGCGATAAATGTATCTTGGTTGGATTTTGTTTGATTCAACAATTCGGATAGAGGGACCACGTCTTGTTGCAGAGGAAATTCTCTTCACTTATTCCAATTTTTCTTCATTATTTTGTGTTATACATGTCTTCCCCTGCTTCAACTGAAATATGTATGTTAGTATAGTAGACAAGTTTATTTATAACTATAATATAAGTTTAGAGATAAAGAAACATAAATGTGTGTAATAGCCAAAATGCACGCGATTGCACACTAATACGGGTCATGAAGAATGACATAATAGTTCATTAATTTTTTATAATCTTCTAAATTGAAAAGTCAGAAAAGAAAACATATCCACATAAATTTTGGTCAAAAATAAATGGAATTATGGATTTGAATTTACCTGTTCAAGAACTAGATCATTCCTCCGGCAGCTATAGAGTATAAAAGTTACCCTCCTTTAAAGAGCGGAAGTTTTGAGCGACTTTATCATGAATATAGTACTATTTCATGAAAATTTTGGTTGAAAAATGTTAGTTATATTGCATTAGTTTTGCATAACTAAAGAATTACAAGTTATTAATGTAAAATATTAACAATTTTTTACCTTGTCACTGGTATTTGAGGCATTTCGCTTTCTTTTTTGTAATATCCAACCTCTAGTCGTTCTTTAGCGATAAATTGTATCTTGGTTGGATTTTTTGTTGATTCAACAATTTCGGATAGAGGGACACGTCTTGTTGTAGAGGGAATTTCTTCACTCTATGTCCAATTTTTCTTCATTATTTTGTACAGTATGTGATACAGTCCCTTTCCCCTGCTTCAACCTGAAATATGTATGTAGTAGAATAGACAAGTTTATTTTATAACTTATAATATCAAGTTTTAGAGATAAAATGTGTGTAATAGCAAAATGCACGCGATTGCACACTAATACGGGTCATGAAGAATGACATAATAGTTCATTAATTTTTATAATCTTCTAAAATTGAAAAGTCAGAAAAGAAAACATATCCACATAATTTTGGTAAAAATAAAATGGAATTATGGATTTTGAATTTACCTGTTCAAGAACTAGATCATTCCTCCGGCAGCTATAGAGTATAAAAGTTACAACCTCCTTTAAAGAGCGGAAGTTTTGAGCGACTTTATCATGAATATAGTACTATTTCATGAAAAATTTGGTTGAAAAATGTTAGTTATATTGCATTAGTTTTGCATAACTAAAGAATTACAAGTTATTAATGTAAAATATTAACAATTTTTTATCTTGTCACTGGTATTTGAGGCATTTCGCTTTCTTTTTTGTAATATCCAACCTCTAGTCGTTCTTTCGATAAATTGTATCTTGGTTGGATTTTTGTTGATTCAACAATTTCGGATAGAGGGACCACGTCTTGTTGCAGAGGGAATTTCTTCACTCTTATGTCCAATTTTTTTCATTATTTTGTACAGTTATGTGATACATGTCCCTTTCCCTGCTTCAACCTGAAATATGTATGTTAGTAGAATAGACAAGTTTATTTTATAACTTATAATATCAAGTTTTAGAGATAAAGAAACATAAATGTGTGTAATAGCCAAAATGCACGCGATTGCACACTAATACGGGTCATGAAGAATGACATAATAGTTCATTAATTTTTTATAATCTTCTAAAATTGAAAAGTCAGAAAAGAAAACATATCCACATAAATTTGGTCAAAAATAAAATGGAATTATGGATTTGAATTTACCTGTTCAAGAACTAGATCATTCCTCCGGCAGCTATAGAGTAAAAGTTACAACCTCCTTTAAAGAGCGGAAGTTTTGAGCGACTTTATCATGAATATAGTACTATTTCATGAAAAATTTGGTTGAAAAATGTTAGTTATATTGCATTAGTTTTGCATAACTAAAGAATTACAAGTTATTAATGTAAAATATTAACAATTTTTTACTTGTCACTGGTATTTGAGGCATTTCGCTTTCTTTTTTGTAATATCCAACCCTCTAGTCGTTCTTTTAGCGATAAATTGTATCTTGGTTGGATTTTGTTGATTCAACAATTTCGGATAGAGGGACCACGTTTGTTGCAGGAGGGAATTTCTTCACTCTTATGTCCAATTTTTCTTCATTATTTTGTACAGTTATGTGATACAGTCCCTTTCCCCTGCTTCAACCTGAAATATGTATGTTAGTAGTTTTTTTTCTTATAATATCAAGTTTTAGAGATAAAGAAACATAAATGTGTGTAATAGCCAAAATGCACGCGATTGCACACTAATACGGGTCATGAAGAATGACATAATAGTTCATTAATTTTTTATAATCTTCTAAAATTGAAAAGTCAGAAAAGAAAACATATCCACATAAATTTTGGTCAAAAATAAAATGGAATTATGGATTTTGAATTTACCTGTTCAAGAACTAGATCATTCCTCCGGCAGCTATAGAGTATAAAAGTTACAACCTCCTTTAAAGAGCGGAAGTTTTGAGCGACTTTATCATGAATATAGTACTATTTCATGAAAAATTTGGTTGAAAAATGTTAGTTATATTGCATTAGTTTTGCATAACTAAAGAATTACAAGTTATTAATGTAAAATATTAACAATTTTTTACCTTGTCACTGGTATTTGAGGCATTTCGCTTTCTTTTTTGTAATATCCAACCCTCTAGTCGTTCTTTTAGCGATAAATTGTATCTTGGTTGGATTTTTGTTGATTCAACAATTTCGGATAGAGGGACCACGTCTGTTGCAGAGGGAATTTCTTCACTCTTATGTCCAATTTTTCTTCATTATTTTGTACAGTTATGTGATACATGTCCCTTTCCCTGCTTCAACCTGAAATATGTATGTTAGTAGAATAGACAAGTTTATTTTATAACTTATAATATCAAGTTTTAGAGATAAAATGTGTGTAATAGCCAAAATGCACGCGATTGCACACTAATACGGGTCATGAAGAATGACATAATAGTTCATTAATTTTTATAATCTTCTAAAATTGAAAAGTCAGAAAAAAACATATCCACATAAATTTTTGGTCAAAAATAAAATGGAATTATGGATTTTGAATTTACCTGTTCAAGAACTAGATCATTCCTCCGGCAGCTATAGAGTATAAAAGTTACAACCTCCTTTAAAGAGCGGAAGTTTTGAGCGACTTTATCATGAATATAGTACTATTTCATGAAAAATTTGGTTGAAAAATGTAGTTATATTGCATTAGTTTTGCATAACTAAAGAATTACAAGTTATTAATGTAAAATATTAACAATTTTTTACTTGTCACTGGTATTTGAGGCATTTCGCTTTCTTTTTGTAATATCCAACCCTCTAGTCGTTCTTTAGCGATAAATTGTATCTTGGTTGGATTTTTGTTGATTCAACAATTTCGGATAGAGGGACCACGTCTTGTTGCAGAGGGAATTTCTTCACTCTTATGTCCAATTTTTCTTCATTATTTTGTACAGTTATGTGATACATGTCCCTTTCCCCTGCTTCAACCTGAAATATGTATGTTAGTATAATAGACAAAGTTTATTTTATAACTTATAATATCAAGTTTTAGAGATAAAGAAACATAAATGTGTGTAATAGCCAAAATGCACGCGATTGCACACTAATACGGGTCATGAAGAATGACATAATAGTTCATTAATTTTTTATAATCTTCTAAAATTGAAAAGTCAGAAAAGAAAACATATCACAAAATTTTGGTCAAAAATAAAATGGAATTATGGATTCTGAATTTACCTGTTCAAGAACTAGATCATTCCTCCGGCAGCTATAGAGTATAAAAGTTACAACCTCCTTTAAAGAGCGGTTTTGAGCGACTTTATCATGAATATAGTACTATTTCATGAAAAATTTCGCGTTTTTTGGTTGTAAAAGCTTTCATTTTTTGTCATTTTTTTTAAAATGTTCTTATTTTTTTTTTATTTTGTTGGTTTCGTTTGGGGTTCTTCAATTTCTACCACGTCTTGTTGCAGAGGGAATTTCTTCACTCTATGTCCAATTTTTCTTCATTATTTTGTACAGTTATGTGATACATGTCCCTTTCCCCTGCTTCAACTGAAATATGTATGTTAGTAGAATAGACAAGTTTATTTTATAACTTATAATATCAAGTTTTAGAGATAAAGAAACATAAATGTGTGTAATAGCCAAAATGCACGCGATTGCACACTAATACGGGTCATGAAGAATGACATAATAGTTCATTAATTTTTTATAATCTTCTAAAATTGAAAAGTCAGAAAAGAAACATATCCACATAAATTTTGGTCAAAAATAAAATGGAATTATGGATTTGAATTTACCTGTTCAAGAACTAGATCATTCCTCCGGCAGCTATAAGTATAAAGTTACAACCTCCTTTAAAGAGCGGAGTTTTGAGCGACTTTATCATGAATATAGTACTATTCATGAAAAATTTGGTTGAAAAATGTTAGTTATTTGCATTAGTTTGCATAACTAAAGAATTACAAGTTATTAATGTAAAATATTAACAATTTTTTATCTTGTCACTGGTATTTGAGGCATTTCGCTTTCTTTTTTGTAATATCCAACCCTCTAGTCGTTCTTTTAGCGATAAATTGTATCTTGGTTGGATTTTTGTTGATTCAACAATTTCGGATAGAGGGACCACGTCTTGTTGCAGAGGGAATTTCTTCACTCTTATGTCCAATTTTTCTTCATTATTTTGTACAGTTATGTGATACATTTTCCCCTGCTTCAACCTAAATATGTATGTTAGTAGAATAGACAAGTTTATTTTATAACTTATAATATCAAGTTTTAGAGATAAAGAAACATAAATGTGTGTAATAGCAAAATGCACGCGATTGCACACTAATACGGGTCATGAAGAATGACATAATAGTTCATTAATTTTTTATAATCTTCTAAAATTGAAAAGTCAGAAAAGAAAACATATCCACATAAATTTTGGTCAAAAATAAAATGGAATTATGGATTTGAATTTACCTGTTCAAGAACTAGATCATTCCTCCGGCAGCTATAGAGTATAAAAGTTACAACCTCCTTTAAAGAGCGGAAGTTTGCGACTTTATCATGAATATAGTACTATTCATGAAAAATTTGGTTGAAAAATGTTAGTTATATTGCATTAGTTTTGCATAACTAAAGAATTACAAGTTATTAATGTAAAATATTAACAATTTTTTACCTTGTCACTGGTATTTGAGGCATTTCGCTTTTTTTTGTAATATCCAACCCTCTAGTCGTTCTTTTAGCGATAAATTGTATCTTGGTTGGATTTTTGTTGATTCAACAATTTCGGATAGAGGGACACGTCTTGTTGCAGAGGGAATTTTCTTCACTCTTATGTCCAATTTTTCTTCATTATTTTGTACAGTTATGTGATACATGTCCCTTTCCCCTGCTTCAACCTGAAATATGTATGTTAGTAGAATAGACAAGTTTATTTTATAACTTATAATATCAAGTTTTAGATATAAAATGTGTGTAATAGCCAAAATGCACGCGATTGCACACTAATACGGGTCATGAAGAATGACATAATAGTTCATTAATTTTTTATAATCTTCTAAAATTGAAAAGTCAGAAAAGAAAACATATCCACATAAATTTTGGTCAAAAATAAAATGGAATTATGGATTTTGAATTTACCTTTTCAAGAACTAGATCATTCCTCCGGCAGCTATAGAGTATAAAAGTTACAACCTCCTTTAAAGAGCGGAAGTTTTGAGCGACTTTATCATGAATATAGTACTATTCATGAAAAATTTGGTTGAAAAATGTTAGTTATATTGCATTAGTTTTGCATAACTAAAGAATTACAAGTTATTAATGTAAAATATTAAAAATTTTACTTGTCACTGGTATTTGAGGCATTTCGCTTTCTTTTTTGTAATATCCAATCCTTTAGTCGTTCTTTAGCGATAAATTGTATCTTTGTTGGATTTTTGTTGATTCAACAATTTCGGATAGAGGGACCACGTCTTGTTGCAGAGGGAATTTCTTCACTCTTATGTCCAATTTTTTTCATTATTTTGTACAGTTATGTGATACATGTCCCTTTCCCCTGCTTCAACCTGAAATATGTATGTAGTAGAATAGACAAGTTTATTTTATAACTTATAATATCAAGTTTTAGAGATAAAGAAACATAAATGTGTGTAATAGCCAAAATGCACGCGATTGCACACTAATACGGGTCATGAAGAATGACATAATAGTTCATTAATTTTTTATAATCTTCTAAAATTGAAAAGTCAGAAAAGAAAACATATCCACATAAATTTTTGTCAAAAATAAAATGGAATTATGGATTTGAATTTACCTGTTCAAGAACTAGATCATTCCTCCGGCAGCTATAGAGTATAAAGTTACAACCTCCTTTAAAGAGCGGAAGTTTTGAGCGACTTTATCATGAATATAGTACTATTTCATGAAAAATTTGGTTGAAAAATGTTAGTTATATTGCATTAGTTTTGCATAACTAAAGAATTACAAGTTATTAATGTAAAATATTAACAATTTTTTACCTTGTCACTGGTATTTGAGGCATTTCGCTTTCTTTTTTGTAATATCCAGCCACTAGTCGTTTTTTAGCGATAAATTGTATCTTGGTTGGATTTTTGTTGATTCAACAATTTCGGATAGAGGGACCACACTGTTCAGAGGGAATTTCTTCACTCTTATGTCCAATTTTTCTTCATTATTTTGTACAGTTATGTGATACATGTCCCTTTCCCCTGCTTCAACCTGAAATATGTATGTTAGTAGAATAGACAAGTTTATTTTATAACTTATAATATCAAGTTTTAGAGATATAAAATGTGTGTAATAGCCAAAATGCACGCGATTGCACACTAATATGGGTCATGATGAATGACATAATAGTTCATTAATTTTTTATAATCTTCTAAAATTGAAAAGTCAGAAAAGAAACATATCGACATAAATTTTGGTCAAAAATAAAATGGAATTATGGATTTTGAATTTACCTTTTCAAGAACTAGATCATTCCTCCGGCAGCTATAGAGTATAAAAGTTACAACCTCCTTTAAAGAGCGGAAGTTTTGAGCGACTTTATCATGAATAGTACTATTTCATGAAAAATTTGATTGAAAAATGTTAGTTATATTGCATTAGTTTTGCATAACTAAAGAATTACAAGTTATTAATGTAAAATATTAAAAAATTTACTTGTCACTGGTATTTGAGGCATTTCGCTTTTTTTTTGTAATATCCAATCCCTCTAGTCGTTCTTTAGCGATAAATTGTATCTTTGTTGGATTTTTGTTGATTCAACAATTTCGGATAGAGGGACCACGTCTTGTTGCAGAGGGAATTTCTTCACTCTTATGTCCAATTTTTCTTCATTATTTTGTACAGTTATGTGATACATGTCCCTTTCCCGTGCTTCAACCTGAAATATGTATGTAGTAGAATAGACAAGTTTATTTTATAACTTATAATATCAAGTTTTAGAGATAAAGAAACATAAATGTGTGTAATAGCAAAATGCACGCGATTGCACACTAACGGGTCATGAAGAATGACATAATAGTTCATTAATTTTTTATAATCTTCTAAAATTGAAAAGTCAGAAAAGAAAACATATCCACATAAATTTTGTCAAAAATAAAATGGAATTATGGATTTGAATTTACCTGTTCAAGAACTAGATCATTCCTCCGGCAGCTATAGAGTATAAACGTTACAACCTCCTTTAAAGAGCGGAAGTTTTCAGCGACTTTATCATGAATATAGTACTATTTCATGAAAAATTTGGTTGAAAAATGTTAGTTATATTGCATTAGTTTTGCATAACTAAAGAATTACAAGTTATTAATGTAAAATATTAACAATTTTTTTACCTTGTCACTGGTATTTGAGGCATTTCGCTTTCTTTTTTGTAATATCCAGCTCCTAGTCGTTCTTTTAGCGATAAATTGTATCTTGGTTGGATTTTTGTTGATTAAACAATTTCGGATAGAGGACCACCTTGTTGCAGAGGGAATTTCTTCACTCTTATGTCTAATTTTTCTTCATTATTTTGTACAGTTATGTGATACATGTCCCTTTCCCCTGCTTCAACCTGAAATATGTATGTTAGTAGAATAGACAAGTTTATTTTATAACTTAAATATCAAGTTTTAGATATAAATGTGTGTAATAGCCAAAATGCACGCGATTGCACACTAATATGGGTCATGAAGAATGACATAATAGTTCATTAATTTTTTATAATCTTCTAAAATTGAAAAGTCAGAAAAGAAAACATATCCACATAAATTTTGGTCAAAAAAAAATGGAATTATGGATTTTGAATTTACCTGTTCAAGAACTAGATCATTCCTCCGGCAGCTATAGAGTATAAAAGTTACAACCTCCTTTAAAGAGCGGAAGTTTTGAGCGACTTTATCATGAATATAGTACTATTTCATGAAAAATTTGTTGAAAAATGTTAGTTATATTGCATTAGTTTTGCATAACTAAAGAATTACAAGTTATTAATGTAAAATATTAAAATTTTTTACTTGTCACTGGTATTTGAGGCATTTCGCTTTCTTTTTTTAATATCCAACCCTCTAGTCGTTCTTTTAGCGATAAATTGTATCTTTGTTGGATTTTTGTTGATTCAACATTTCGGATAGAGGGACCACGTCTTGTTGCAGAGGGAATTTCTTCACTCTTATGTCCAATTTTTCTTCATTATTTTGTACAGTTATGTGATACATGTCCCTTTCCCGTGCTTCAACCTGAAATATGTATGTAGTATAATAGACAAGTTTATTTTTTATAACTTATAATATCAAGTTTTAGAGATAAAGAAACATAAATGTGTGTAATAGCAAAATGCACGCGATTGCACACTAATACGGGTCATGAAGAATGACATAATAGTTCATTAATTTTTTATAATCTTCTAAAATTGAAAAGTCAGAAAAGAAACATATCCACATAAATTTTTGTCAAAAATAAAATGAATTATGGATTTGAATTTACCTGTTCAAGAACTAGATCTCCTCCGGCAGCTATAGAGTATAAACGTTACAACCTCCTTCAAAGAGCGGAAGTTTTCAGCGACTTTATCATGAATATAGTACTATGTCATGAAAAATTTGGTTGAAAAATGTTAGTTATATTGCATTAGTTTTGCATAACTAAAGAATTACAAGTTATTAATGTAAAATATTAACAATTTTTTACCTTGTCACTGGTATTTGAGGCATTTTGCTTTCTTTTTTGTAATATCCAGCTCACTAGTCGTTCTTTTAGCGATAAATTGTATCTTGGTTGGATTTTTGTTGATTAAACAATTTCGGATAGAGGGACAACACTGTTCTAGAGGGAATTTCTTCACTCTTATGTCCAATTTTTCTTCATTATTTTGTACAGTTATGTGATACATGTCCCTTTCCCCTGCTTCAACCTGAAATATGTATGTTAGTAGAATAGATAAGTTTATTTTATAACTTATAATATCAAGTTTTAGATATAAAATGTGTGTGTAATAGCCAAAATGCACGCGATTGCACACTAATATGGGTTATGAAGACTGACATAATAGTTCATTAATTTTTTATAATCTTCTAAAATTGAAAAGTCAGAAAAAAAACATATCCACATAAATTTTGTTCAAAAATAAATGGAATTATGGATTCTGAATTTACCTGTTCAAGAACTAGATCATTCCTCCGGCAGCTATAGAGTATAAACGTTACAACCTCCTTCAAAGAGCGGAAGTTTTGAGCGACTTATCATAAATATAGTACTATGTCATGAAAAATTTGGTTGAAAAATGTTAGTTATATTTGCAT
>JACGWL010000895.1:0-17246 GCA_034509725.1 Sesamum angolense
CACCAGAATTCGATTTATAAACCCTATCAGATTCAGAGTTTAATTGCGAAGAACTTGAATCAGAAATAACCTGTCTGCGCGGGATCCGAATAGGGCGAAGACCATCCCTAAACGGTGTTGCCGTACGTCCAGCAACCGATTTGAGGCCGTGCTGCTGTGGGTCTCCAAACTTTGAATCCCACTTTTTTTTCAATGATAATAAAGCATCCATGGAATCAGCATCTCCATCAATTACTTTCAGAGCAGTTTGAAAAAATTCCCGAAAATTAAAAACTTGATTCACCCGATCAACCAAATCCACGTTAGTTTCATCTTTCGCATCATCTTCTCCATCGGGCAGATTAGGGTTTTCAGTGTGTAATACGTTATTTTCAGTGTGTGTAGTGTGTGAGAGAGAACAGAGAGAATTAGGTTCCATAGGATTTTTCTTCAACTTTTTGATTACGTTCCTGCCAAATATGATAGACAATAGCTGCTAATAATGCTCTGTAAGCCGCCTGGACTATGTGTCGGCCCACATACCTCTTCGAAGCCCAAGGAATATCCTTCCCCCATGCACGGTTCGGCCAACTGAAGCGAACAATGCTCTTCAATACTCGAATACATCGTCGAGAGTAGCTGCACCGGAAGAATAGGTGCTCATGCGTCTCCAACTCACGTCCGCACAACACACATACCCCACCTAAGTGAGATAGCCATGGCTTATCCATCGTCGAAAGCTTCTCAAGAATAGCCAACCATAGAACAAAGGAATACTTAGGGATCTTACAACGGCCTAAGAGTAGTGAATACCATCCTACCTTAGGTCCCGGATTCTGGAATATATCGTAGACAACCTTCGTAGAGAAATCTCCCCCACGCCATAGAATAGTGTCGCTATCATTGTGAATGGGCGGTAGCACGTGTGTGATTTCAATGCACTCCATGTCTGTGATAAGAGGCCAGCGCCAAGCTCCCTCCACAATAACCATCGAAAGTGCTGCTGCCGCAGGTATGTTCGTCCTGTTGGGCCACTCGGAAACCTCTGGATCAATGGCCGAGACTATGCCATGGGTCGTGCCAAAGAGAAAAGATTCCCCATCACCAATCTTGAGGTCAATGTAAGGAAGAAGTGCTGATCGTAATCGAAGAAGCTTCCTCCAGCCCCAAGAACCACCCTTGACGTCCACCATCCATATGGATTTGTGTCTGAGATGAGTATGAGCAATCCATCGCACCCAAATGGACGACTGGTAATCTTGGATCACATTCCAAAGATGGCGACACATAAGGGCTTTGTTGAGTGCTAGGATATCACGGATTCCCAGCCCCCTTCCTCGATCGGTCTGCACACACTACTCCATGCCACCTTTATCTACCCCACTGTCGAGTTTCCTTTCCACAAGAAATTTCGCATCCGTTTCTACTTCTCGGATGACCCCTTTCGGTAATATGAAGGCCATCGCCCAATAAAACATTAAGCGACATAAGCACTGATTTGATCAACTGAAGCCTTCCTGCAAATGACAACTGAATACTATCCCAACCTTTAATCCGACTATCGACTTTAAGGAGGAGAGGTTGGCAATCCGAGATAGAAAGCCGTGAGGCTAATAGAGGAAGGCCGAGGTACCTGAGGGGGAGGTGACCCTCCTGGAACTGCAGAGCTGCAATTAGGTGATCCCGTTCTTCCTGTGCTGACCGGGATATAATGAGCTGGCTCTTCTGTGTGGTTAGCATGAAGGCCGGAAAGTTTGGCGAATTCATCTAGCCCACGTCTAAACACCTGGACCAAGGCCACATCGGCCTTGCAAAATAGAAGGAGGTCATCGGCAAAACATAGCTGAAATAAACCGAGCTCCTTGCAACGCCAATGATATGAGAATCCCTCATTCTGATCAATAAGTTGTTGCATCATCAACTGCAGGACTTCCATGACCAGAACGAACAAGAACGGGGACATCGGATTCCCTTGCCGCAACCCCCTAGCACCCTTGAAAAAACCGTGAGGGTTCCCATTAATGCACACCGAGAACATAGGAGTAGTAACACACTCCTCGATCCAGGGAATCCAAACAGTTGGAGCGCAGCTATAAGGAAATCCCATTCGACCGTGTCAAATGCCTTCCTCAGATCCACTTTCAATGCACATCTCTTCGGTAGTCCCTGTCTATTATACCCGGTGAACATCTCCTGGGCAAGCAGAATGTTATCACCAATAGAACGGCCCGGAACAAAAGCATTCTGCGATGGGCTGATCATCGCATCTAACACCAGTCTCAAACGCTGTACAATTATCTTAGT
This sequence comes from Sesamum angolense, assembly GCA_034509725.1. Classification (NCBI taxonomy): domain Eukaryota; kingdom Viridiplantae; phylum Streptophyta; class Magnoliopsida; order Lamiales; family Pedaliaceae; genus Sesamum; species Sesamum angolense. The sequence goes on from JACGWL010000895.1 coordinate 2,284, forward strand.
AATAACTTTATAAAGCACGTTACAGCATGATATGGGTCGAAAATCTGACACACAAGTTCGGCACCCGTACCTTAGGGATGAGAGCAAGCATAGTGGTGTTGACTTGCTTCAACAGACGCCCTGTAGTAAAGAATTCCAGGATTGCTTTAACCACCTCCTCGCCAATGATAGGCCAAGCAGCTTTATAGAAACCCGAGGAGTAGCCATCCGGTCCTGGTGCCTTGTCCTCTGCAATGTCGAAGAAGGCATCCTTGACTTCCTCCCGTGTAGGCCGTTGTACTAGCGCCAAGCACTCAGCCGGGGTTACAACATGCCGGCCCAGGGTCGTAAGTATCTCAAATCTATGAACTCCCGTCGTCTCTCACCTCCGAGTAGTCGCTGATAGAAAGATACAAATTCATCCACTACTTCATCCCTCGGTGAGTGTTCGGCCAGCCTCATTCGCTATCTGGAACACCTTCTTGGATGCTCTTCGCATGGCCACCTTTCAGAAGAAGATTCTCGAGCATTGATCTCCACCCTTTAACCATTGAATCTTCGCCCTTTGTTGAAGCATGACCTGTTCCAGTTTAGTAGCTCGGAAGAAGACCATCTTGCAACACTTCTCAAGTCGGATCAATAATGTATTGTGTCTATCCGTTTGTAACAGTTGCTGCACCGTACCAAGGAATTCAGCCGCGAGTTTGACATTCAAAGTCAGGTCTCCTTTCTTCTTTCTAAGTGTACGAAAGACAGGCTTCAGAGCTCGCAGTTTCCGTGTAACTGCATACATATTAGTTCCTGCAATTCGATGCCGCCAAATATTCTGCACCGAGGGAGTGAATTCCGACGACATCGTGAGATAGTTGTCGAATTGAAACATACTGACCGTATGAGAAATAGTATCTCCTCGGATCACAAGCGGAGAATGATCAGAAGTCCGAGTGTTGAGACAGTGGTAAAGCGAATTCGGCCACTGTCCTAGCCAAGCATCATTAACAAGCAGCCTATCAAGTCGTTTCCATAGGCTACGGTCTCCTTCACTGCAATTATGCCAAGAAAACCGCTCTCCTTGTACCGGTAGGTGGATTAGTCCAGTGTCAAGAATACAATCTCTGAACTCAGTCATAGCCAAGTGAATATCAGCTGAGGAACCACAAACCTCACTCATATCAAGAACGGTGTTGAAATCCCCCCCGACAATCCACGGTTCGTCAGAGATAGAGTGAGCCAGTGTCATCAAATTTTGCCATAACCCCCGTCTACCAATAGTATCATTTGCGCCATAAACCACAGTGGCTAAGACAGACAAGTGAGCACACCGAATAGTAATACGACAGTGTATAAACTGTACATCCAAATCTAACACATGCACATCAAGCAGTTCATCGTCCCATGCAAGCCAAATACGATTACCCGACCCATTATAATCAGTAAACCAAGACCAATGTGGTAAAAATGTTTGAATACGCGACACATTAACAGCAGAGACTCGAGTTTCTAAAAGTCCAAGGAATTGCAACCTGAATTCGGATACAAGCTCCTTCATCGCCACTTGATGGTCTCGTCTGTTCAACCCTCGAACATTCCAGATGCCTGCATTCATCACGTAACAATAAGCAAGGGGCTGCTTGTAGGACCCCGGTCGGATACACCTGCATCATCATCAGCGAGCAATAAAACATCAAACGGATTATACACAACAACCGCTTTTCCTTTATCGATAACCTCATCATGTGCAGCTCCATTCTCATCCACCCCATCGCCATCCTCCCGTGCCGGAGGCGTCGGTCAGCACCCTTCTCAGGCCGGTTTATCGGCAGCTGCACCGTCTGCTTCTGAACATACACCGAAACAGGCGGTTTGTCGCTCTTTCTAGCATCCGGACATGCAGTCGTCGAGTGGCCTAGTGTCATACAATTTTTGCACTTCGGTGGCACCCACTCATACTCCACCTCCACCTTGCATGGTACTTCAGTGCCGTCCTCCCTCGGCATCATAATAATGAGGTGCTTCGGTAGAGTTGACGAAATATCAAGCATCACACATACACGAGCGAAGTCTAGTCTCGTGCATGCTCTAGTGATGGTATCTTGATATAGCGGCGGCCGACCCCGCTCGCCACCGTACTTAGTCCCTCATCGGTCCAAAACTCGACCGGTAAGTGACGAAGCCTAATCCACACCGGGACTTGGGTATGTTTGTGTTTCCGCAAAACCATGCCCGGCTCCCACCGTTGAAGAACAATCGGTTGGCCTTGAAACAACCAAGGACCCCCTTCTATGACCTCCTCCATCGCAATTTCAGTCTTAAATTTAAAGAAATAGAAACCATTAGACGTTGCCGTAATCGTCTTGACAGCCGGCCAAACCGATCGTACATACTCTTTTTTCGGTAACGGTAAATTTCATTAATAAAGTAAAGTACTAGAGGAACAACATTCGGATGCGTCAAGCGGTATCCCTGACAGGCAAGGGGATTCGCCAAAGTCTATATAATCCTCGCGAACTAACAGAATCCAGTAATTCCAAGCTAAGTATCTTCTGGCTAATCGCGTCAATCGCATTCCTAGCAATCGTGGAACTCGGACGTGTAATATGCCTAAAGACTCTTTGATTACGTTCCTGCCAAATATGGTAGACAATAGCTGCCAATAATGCTCTGTAAGCCGCCTGGACTATGTGTCGGCCCATATACCTCTTCGAAGCCCAAGTAATATCCTCCCCCATGCACGGTTCGGCCAACTGAAGAGAACAATGCTCTTCAAAACTCGGATGCACCGCCGAGAGTAGCTGCACCGGAAGAAAAGGTGCTCATGCGTCTCCACCGCACGTCCGCACAACACACATACCCCACCTAAGCGAGATAGCCATGGTTTATCCATCGTCGAAAGTTTCTCAAGAATAGCCAACCAAAGAACAAAGGAATACTTAGGGATCTTACAAGGGCCTAAGAGTAGTGAATACCATCCTACCTTAGGTCCCGGACTCCGGAATATATCATAGACAGCCTTCGTAGAGAAGTCGCCCCCTCGCCAAAGAATAGAGTCGCTACCATTGTGAATGGTCGGTAGCACATGTATGATTTCAATGCATTCCATGTCCGTGATAAGAGGCCAGCACCAAGCTCCATCCACAATAACCGTTGAAAGTGTTGATGCCACAGGAATGTTCGTCCTGCTGGGGCCACACGGAAACCGCTGGATCAATGGGCCGAGACTATGCCAGGGGTCATGCCAAAGAGAAAAACATTCCCCATCACCAATCTTGAGGTCAATAAGGAAGAAGTGCTGATCGTAATCGAAGAAGCTTCCTCCAGCCCCAAGAACCACCCTTGACATCCACCGTCCATACGGATTTGTGTCTGAGATGATTATGAGCAATCCATCGCACCCAAATGGACGACTGGTTACCTTGGATCACATCCCAAAGATGGCGACACATAAGAGCTTTGTTGAGTGCTAGGATATCCCGAATTCCTAGCCCCCCTCTCTTTTCGGTCTGCACACAGTACTCCATGCCACCTTTGGATACCCCACTGTCGAGTTTCCTTTCCACAAGAAATGTCGCATCCGTTTCTCAACTTCCCGGATGACCCCTTTCGGTAATATGAAAGCCATCGCCCAATAAACATTAAGCGACATAAGCACTGATTTGATCAACTGGAGCCTCCCTGCGAATGACAACTGGATACTATCCCAACCTTTAATCCGACTATCAACTTTAAGGAGGAGGGGGATGGCAATCCGAGATAGATAGCCGTCAGGCTAAAAGAGGAAAGCCGAGGTACCTGAGGGGGAGGTGACCCTCCTGGAACTGCAGAGCTGCAATTAGGTGCTCCCGCTCTTCCTGTGCTGACCGGATATAATGAGCTGGCTCTTCTGTGGGTTGGCATGAAGGCCGGATAGGTTGGCGAATTCATCAAGACCACGCCTAAACACCTGGATCGAGGCCACATCGGCTTGCAAAAAAAGGAGGAGATCATCGGCAAAACATAGCTGAAATAAACCAAGCTCCTTGCAACGCCAATGGTATGAGAATCCCTCATTCTGATCTATAAGTTGTTGCATCATCAACTGCAGGACTTCCATAACCAGAACGAACAAGAACGGGGACATCGGATCCCCCTGTCGCAACCCCTAGCACCCTTGAAAAAACCGTGAGGGTTCCCATTAATGCACACCGAGAACATAGGAGTAGTAACACACTCCTCGATCCAACCAATAAAGGTGTCTGGGAATCCAAACAGTTGGAGCGCAGCTATAAGGAAATCCCATTCCACCGTGTCATATGCCTTCCTTAGATCAACTTTCAATGCACATCTCTTCGGTAGTCCCTGTCTATTATACCCTGTGAACATCTCCTGGGCAAGCAGAATGTTATCACCAATAGAACGGCCCGGGACAAAAGCATTCTGCGATGGGCTGATCATCGCATCTAACACCAGTCTCAATCGCTGTACAATTATCTTAGTAATAACCTTATAAAGCACATTACAGCATGATATGGGTCGAAAATCTGACACCAAGTTCGGCACCCGTACCTTAGGGATGAGAGCAAGCATAGTGGTGTTGACTTGCTTCAACAGACGCCCTGTAGTAAAGAATTCCAAGATTGCTTTAACCACCTCGTCTCCTGTGACAGGCCAAGCAGCTTTATAAAACCTGAGGAGTAGCATCCGGTCCTGGCGCCTTGTCCTCTGCAATATCGAAGAAGGCATCCTTGACTTCCTCCCGTGTAGGCCGTTGTACAAGCTCCATGCACTCAGCCGGGGTTACAACATGCCGGGCCCAGGGTCGTAAGTATCTCAAATCAATGTACTCCCGCCTTCTCTCACCTCCGAGTAGTCGCTGATAGAAAGAAACAAATTCGTCGACTACTTCATCCTGGTCGGTGAGTGTTTGGCCAGCCTCATTCGCTATCTGGAACACCTTCTTGGATGCTCTTCTCATGGCCACCTTTCGGAAGAAAATTCTCGAGCATTGATCTCCACCCTTTAACCAATGAATCTTCGCCCTCTGTTGAAGCATGACCTGTTCCAGCTTAGTAGCTCGGAAGAAGACCATCTTGCAACACTTCTCGAGTCGGATCAAAAGTGTATTGTGTCTATCCGTTGTAACAGTTTCTGCACCGTACCAAGGAATTCAGCCGCGAGTTTGACATTCAAAGACAGATCTCCTTTCTTCTTTCTAAGTGTACGAAAGACCGGCTTCAGAGCTCGCAGTTTCCGTGTAACTGCATACATATTAGTTCCTGCAATTTGATGCCTCCAAATATTCTGCACTGAAGTAGTGAATTCCGATGACATCGTGAGATAGTTGTCGAATCGAAACATACTGACCGTATGAGAAACAGAATCTCCTCGGATCACAAGCGGAGAATGATCAGAGGTCCGAGCGTTGAGACAGTGGTAATGCGAACACGGCCACTGTCCTAGCCAAGCATCATTAACAATGACCCTATCAAGTCGTTTCCATAGGCTACGGTCTCCTTCACTGCAATTATGCCAAGAAAACCGCTCTCCTTGTACCGGTAGGTGGATTAATCCAGTGTCAAGGATACAATCTCCGAACTCAGTCATAGCCAATTGAATATCAGCTGAGGATCCACACACCTCACTCATATCAAGTACGGTGTTGAAATCCCCCCCACAATCCACGGTTCATCAGAGATAGAGTGAGCCAGTGTCCTCAAATTTTGCCATAACCCCCGTCTACCAATAGTATCATTTGCTCCATAAACAACGGTGGCTAAGACAGACAAGTGAGCAAACCGAATAGTAATACGACAGTGTATAAACTGTACATCCAAATCTAACACATGCACATCAAGCAGTTCATCATCCCATGCAAGCCAAATACGGTTACCCGGCCCATTATAATCAGTAAACCAAGACCAATGTGGTAAAAAATTTTGAATACGCGACACATTAACAGCAGAGACTCGAGTTTCTAAAAGTCCAAGGAATTGTAACCTGAATTCGGATACAAGCTCCTTCACCGCCACTTGATGGTCTCGTCTGTTCAAACCTCGAACATTCCAGATGCCTGCATTCATCACGTAACAATAGGCAAGGGGCTGCTTGTAGGACCCCGGTCAGAAACGCCTGCATCATCATTAGCGAATAATAAAACATCAAACGGATTATACACAACAACCGCTTTCCCTTTATCGATAACCTCAACATGTTCAGCTGCTCCATCCTCCCGTGCTACCAAAGGCTTTCGGTCAGCACCCTTAGTCACGTCAGGCCGGCTTACCGGCGGCTGCACCGTCCGCTTCTGAACATACACCGAAACAGGCAGTTTGTCAATCTTTCTAGCATCCGGGCATGCAGACGTCGAGTGTCCTAATGACATACAATTCTTGCATTTCGGTGGCACCCATTCATACTCTACCTCCACCTTGCATGGTACTTCAGTTCCGTCCTCCCTCGGCATCATAATAATGAGGTGCTTAGGTAGAGTTGACGAGATATCAAGCATCACACATACACGAGCAAAGTCCAGTCTCGTGCATGCCCTGGTGATGGTATCTTGATATAGCGGCCGGCCGACCCCACTCGCCACCGTACTTAGTCCATCATCGGTCCAAAACTCGACCGGTAAGTGGCGAAGCCTAATCCACACCGGGACTTGTGTATGTTTATGTTTCCGCAAAACCATGCCCGGCTCCCACCGTTGAAGAACAATCGGTTGGCCTTGAAACAACCAAGGACCCCCTTCGATGACCTCTTCCATCGCAATTTCCGTCTTAAATTGAAAGAAATAGAAACCATTAGACGTTGCCGTAACCGTCTTGACAGCCGGCCAAACCGATCGTACATACTCATTAAGATGATGATAATATGGTTTCCGGCCTAAGAAATATCCCACCGCCGTATTATCCACCGCGTGATCCTCACGAACAACATCAATGGACGGCCTTACAACAATTTCACCATTTTGAATAGTCGGTTCACAAAAGACAACGTTTTCCTAGTCGAATTATTAAACGACGCAGCAAATTTATCACAAGAAAAATCTGAACCGGGGGTTTGAAGTGGTACATTACCGATAAAAATTTCCGGCGGATTTGTCGCCACAGTAGTCTCGATCGACGGCATCGGTGGCATTGGGGGCCATGGAGCCTGCGGCTGCGAATAAAGCACCACCGGTGCCGCGGGTTGCTGTGGTGGCGCGGCCCAAATCCACGGTGGGAAAACTGATATTTCCGGAACAGACGCGGTGTAATTCCGTCCGCCGGAGATCCCAAAAATGGTGAAGGCGATGGACTCAACATTGGAACTCTCGGAGCCACCAACGGGCGCGGGGAAGACGCGGCCGAACTATTCAAAGCAGCGGCGGTCGGCACATCAACGTTCGGACATGTCGACGGCAAGGAAGCCAGTCCGCGGTAGGCGCCCACGCCCATGGTCGGCGGCTGTAGATGTGCAGCCTCAGCTGTCGGCGGCTCGAGACGCGTGGGAGCCGCCCTAGTGTCGGCTGTTGGCGGCTCAAGACTCATAGGCGCCATCCAAGAGTCGGCTGTCGGCGGCTCGAGACGTGTGGGCGCCGCACAATAGTCGGCTGTCGGCGGCTCGAGGGGTGCAGCCGATTTTTTGACATCGGCTCGCGTGGGAAAAGATGTGGGCGCCGCAATGTTGACTTCAAGGGCGGCTTGGTCAGGCGCCGCATTAATGACCAATTCAGCATGCGGTGGCTCGAGACTCGTGGACCAAGGAACTACGTTTTCCAATGTCGGCGGCCGCGTTGACCGAGGAACGGCCACTCCTTGGAGAATGAGCGCCTTTTCCTCGGGAGTGTGCAGTCTTGGGAAGCGGCGCGCCGCCGTGAAACCGACGGGCCAGCGAAGGTCATCAGACGTGAATGCCGGAATCCGCCATGGCCGGCGCCACAATCGTACATACTCATTAAGATGATGATAATATGGTTTCCGGCCTAAGAAATATCCGACCGCCATGTTGTGCCACCGGCGGGGATCCCTCACGAACTACATCAATGGACGGCCGTACAACAATTTCACCATTTTGAATACTCGGATTCACATAAGATAGCGTTTTCGTAGTCGAATTATTAAACAACGCAGCAAATTTATCAGAAGAAAAAATCTAAACCGGGGGTTTGTAATGGTAGGTTACCGATAAAGATTCCCGTCGAAGGCATCGGGCTTTGAATTCCGACATGAGCAGGAACTGATTCCGCACCATTCCGACGCGGCATCGGACTATCCAACGACGGCTCCACCCCCTCACGATCAGCAGCAGTCATGGCGGCCTCGGACTGCTGCACAGCCGCTGTTTCATCAACGTTCGAACACGGCAGCACTTGTTGGGATCCCAACAGCGGCGGCGCCGATTCTTGAATGAGAGAAACCCTAGGTGGCGGCGCTAGGGTTCAGAGGTAGGGTTCTAATCGCACGGCGCGGCAGCCATAGGTGGAGGTGGAAACGGTGTACCCGGCCGATCCCACCGGCCGTAAACCTCCCCTAATCTCAGGCGATTTGAACGCACCATCACCAAATTTATCAATCCATCTACGTTTAATATCATCAAGGGCAGCCATAGATTCCTTATCGCCAACGTCAAGCACACGGTTGGCAAGGGACAAGAATTCTTGGATATTGAATTCCCTAGCAATCCGATGTTCATCCACGGAAATATGCGGCCGATCTAAACCGCCAATCCGACGGAACCATCATTCCCCACGGCTGATATCTCCAGCCCATCATCTACTTCCTCCGGTAGATCGTCGGAACCGAGACAGTGCCATGCTTACCATCATCCCCATCGCCGCCGTCGTCCGCCTCAGTCTCGGCCAAGGATGCATGGCTAGGTTTAGTGTGTGTAGAAGGTGTAGTGTGTGTGAGAGAACAGAGAGAATTTTGGAACATTGTAACTTCGTAGACAAACATAAATGTCTTGCTAACTCCTGTCCTTCGTGTTTCTATTCTATCAGTGGTTTCTCCAATGATTTCCATGTACGACATAAGGTAGAGGTTTGGCTTCACCTGTACCTTCATAATAAGGTCTGTGGAGAATTATGATAGTGTAGCTCTTTCCTTCATCAAGTGTTTGTTGGAATTGTTTGTTCCAAGCTGCAATATCATCAAACCATGAGAGAAATAACCATATATGGGACTTTCCATTTTTGATGTCTCTGAGATGGTCTATCATCTGTGCAAGTCGTATTTCGATGGGAAGATAGTATAATGTTGCAAGGCACCATAGGAACCATAATCCATCCTCAGGTAGTCCTGGTCCTGGTAGAGTGATAACATTGAGAAAAGGGTAATCTGGTCTAAGCATCCTCGACCAGGTGGTATATCAGTGTCTGAAAGGAGTCTGTCTAGATATCTGAACATGTTGTCCAAAGCATATTCCCTAATATTTGTGAGATTACGAAAGAATCCTGGAGGGAATGTTAATGGACTTCTGGATGTCGAACTGAAACTGGACGCCATGAATATCGGGATAGTTCCTGTAGGAGATATGAGATGTATACCTGATGGTCTTGATAGGAAGTCAGGGATAAGATTAGCATCTCCCTTGATGTGTTTTACTGTGAACTGTATTTGGAAAACCAGTCTTTCAGTCTGAGAAGTTGTGGCTCTGGAACTCCCTTGTTCTTTAGATCCATTATCTTCGGGAAGGAGGTGTTATCCATCATGATGGTGAAATGATGTCCAATGAGATGAAATTCGAATTTTTTGATTCCATACTTGATAGCTAAAATCTCCTTGTAGACTGCATGGTAGTGTTTCTCAGAGTCTTCGAATTGACCACTAGCATGTCCACAGAAGTGTTTCTTCCCATTTTCTCTTCAATAAGTATGGCACCCCAGAACTCGTTACTGGCATCTGTTTGTAAGATCCTGTGGCCTGTACCAGGTATTTTAATGGAAGAGGTTGTTGGCATACCTGCTTCAATTTCTGCAAGGCCATAGTCTGAGCTTGTCCCCAGGGTGGTGGCTCTTTTTTGAGTACCTTAGATAGCTGGCTTGTATACGAGAGCACTCAGGGATGAAATCCTTGATATAATTTACTATACCAAGGAATTGCTGAATCTCCTTTGTTGTAAGATTCTCCTCTGGAAATTTAAGAAGTTCCTGTGTGATATGTGGACCGGGCTGAACGTCCATCAAATAAACTTCAATCCCAGAAAATCTATGTTGGGTTGTCCGATAAAACTTTTCTTGTCTGATAACATAACTCCATGGCTTGGACTATGTCATAGAACTACTGAAGAAGTTTTTCATGGGTTGGCTGATCTTGGGTATATAAAAGGATATCATCAATGTACATCAGGGTAGTATGCAAGATGGGCTCAAATATTTTTATCATGGCTTTTGGAAAAGTGAGGGTGCAACCTTATACCCAAAAGGCATAACAGTCCATTGGTACTGGGCATTAGGTAGGCAGAATGCCGTTTTATATCTGTCTTTAGGGTCAATACCTAATTGCCAAAAGCCTGATTTAAGATCAAACGTAGAGAATATCTGGGCCTTAGCAAGGTATGAGAATAGTACCTTTGTCTTAGGAAGAGGGAATTTATCATCAAGTAAAAAATGGTTAAGGGCTTTGTAATTAATGACTAACCTCTTTTTCCTCTGATTTTGTTCTGTTCTTTTGTTGACATAGAAAGCCGGACATGCCCAATTTGATTTCGTTGGCTCAATGAGACCAGGTGTTTAGAAGCTGATTGCATTCTTCTCGTGCAAGGACAAGATCATCAGGGGTCATTCCTGGATGTGATGCTTTGATTGGATTGGCATCTTCATTAAGCTTAAAGGGTAGCTGAATGAAGAATTCTGGGTTTTTCCATAGTGGATGTGGATGCTTAAAATCTGTGTGAGAATCTGCACAGCATTGCTTAAGTTTGTTTGCAATATCAGCATAAGGTGCTGGAGCATCTGTAATGGCAAATATTCTCGGGATAGTAGAGAATGGTTTGAAGTATCTTTTATACTTCAATCCCGTAGGAAGAACTTGCAGCTTCTGAGCTTTGTGGTATAGGTCGAAACCTATAAGAAGATCTCTGCCATGAAGCTTGCTGCCGATGACATGCATCCATATTATACATTCTGGAAAGAATCGTATTCCAATAGGCTTCTTTGTAATGAGAGAAGTAGAAAACCTCTGGCCATCAGCTGCTTGGAAATATTCATAATGGGTACGCCAAGCATCGTCTGGTAGCACTTCAGGATTCAACATTGTTTTTGTGGCTCCTGTATCAATGAAACCAATTGCTTTGATGGGTTTATCATATGGAGATTGTAAGATTTGAATTTCCACCTGTGGGGCTGGAATTGTAACTTCCACTGTTGAGTTTGCTTGCATCATGTAGATAAGAAGATAGGACTGAGGGTCGTCTCTTTCCTCTACAGATGAGTGTTCATCCTCCTCATCAGATGAGATATCATGGATGGCAAAGACTGTGTCTTCGTCTGTTCATCTTTTTCAGAATAAGTGATTCGATGTCTGTGTTGTCTAAGGTGGTTTCTGAGATCTGCAAAATTTGGGAAACCATTTTTGCTGACTTCTCTTTCTTGTTAGGGCATCTTCTGGCGAAGTGTCCTTTCTTACCACAGAGATAACATCGATCAGTCTTCTTTTTCCTGAATGGTCGTCTTTTTAAGAACCTCAGAGATTTCTTTTTGTCTTGCCTCCTCTTTTCACACGAGGTAGCTTGGATGGGCAAGTACACATTTTCTTGCATTGGATTTCCAGATGAGACTTGCTGCAAGCTTTCTTTAATATAGCCTTCTTATCCATTAAATCTTTAAAGAAAGATTGTTGCTCACAAAGTTTATCTAATGCAGCAAAGGTCATTTGATGAAACTCACCAAGACTTAGCTGGGTTACATCTCTTCTGGTTGAGGTAATCATCCTTTGAATCTCTGGTTGCAGTTCTTGTGGTAGAGACGCTAGGAACACATGCTTCAGGTTAGGATCATTGAGGCCATTGAGCATGTAGAATTTTTCTGACATTCGCTTGAAATGGAAGTCCAGATCTTTTCTCTTTAAGGAACAACACTTCATTGCGAAATATTCTTGGCTTGCTATCTTGTTGATGAGTGAAGCATCTCCTATAAACTCTTGGTGTATTGCTCCAAGACCTATAGAAGGATGAGTAGCTTGGGAGGATTGCACCTGTCTGTAGTCTCCCAGGCTTTGAAACCAGTCTCGTAAAGTACCTGTAAATCTAGAAGCAAATTCTTTAAGTACTTTAGAGAGAGTTGCACCTTCCCTTGTAAGTTGGAGATCAATCCATGCTGAAAAGGTGTGGAGCCTTTCTCTTCGTTTGATAACCGGGACATCATCAAAGGTGAACCATGGGCCAGTCACTGTTTTGGTGTTTGAGATATCTGCCCGGAGGACCGTATGTTCAGCAGTCTCCGGATCTGAGTCTGATTCCTCTCCTTCAATATTTTCAGCAACCTGTTCTTGAGGTTGGCGGCTAGATTCTGCGTCAGCCATCAGGATAGAGGTAATGTCTGCAAGGTTAGCTTCAGAATCCTTGCTTCCTTCTGAGATCGTATCAGAATCTTCTAAAGAGGCACATTCGGTACCTTCATCCTCCTTTTCATAAGGGTAGATAAGTTCTGTTATTTTAGGAGGTTCAGGTTCAGAAGGTGTTTCATATGGTGTTTCATATGACTCAGTTGAAGGTGTAACGAAGGGCTCAAGTATTTCTGGGCATACTTCTGGTTTTGATTTTGTAATCATGAGTGTATCAGAAGCATATTGCTGTGAAGCTGTAGGTGTGGATGTCTGAGGAGCCTTTTGTTTTTCCTCAGGCGTGTATTTCTTACGTGGGTGTTTTGGTGGAGCTTTAGGAAGATCAGTAGGAATATTCATCCGAAGCCATAAATAAATATTTTGAATAATCAGGTGGAGAGGGTGGTGGAGATTCTCGAAATAGTAGTTGTGTAAAATAGAGGCTGTGAAGTAAAAGGAGAGTATACGGGTAAAGGCTTGGTTACCTTATACCTATCTTGTTCCATTTGTGCAAGTTCCTTTTTTAATCTTGATTTCTGCCTCTTTCTGATTGAACTCCACTCCGAAATCTCTCTGATCAATCAAAAATCTAGGATCTCTATCAAGCTGCTGAATCTTTTGAACAAGATTATCATATATCTTCTGCAGCTGTTTCTCCATTCCTTCTACTTTGGATTCTGTCTTTGAACTCTAGAAAGGACTCTGTCCATCTTAGCATCCAAAGTGGTTAGAGATCTATTATGAGCTCTGGCATTAGTGGTCTGCCAGTTCAGCACTTCTTCGGCTTGAGTTAAGGGTTTCAATTTCCCTTCTGTATCCACAACGTTGTTCTGCACATAAGGTTTAGAGGAATACTTTTGGGCAGAATCAACATACCTTTCCATGGGTGGAAAGTCTGTTTCATACTGGAAACATCATACACGACTGTGGTTTTCTGAAAGCTTGACGTTCATCAGGATTTGGATCATCATTGTCATCATCACTATTATTACATGATGAGAGATCATCATCCTCATCACTCTCATAGTTTGACCAGACGTCATCCTCGTCGTCGCTGTCATCATCATCTTCTTCACAAGAACACTCTGGATCACACATGGATGGATTAACATCCCAGATGAAGTGTCCATTTATTCGGTCGGTATAGATGCGATGACCATCTGCTCCAAAGCTGGCAATTGGAGTTATAATTTTCTTTGGCACTGGAATTGGTGTGATCATTAGCTGGAACTCAGGGTTTGAAGGTTCTCCATCTGGTTGAGTCTTAAAGATAGTTTTGACTCTTCCATCTGGTAGCCTTTTAAACCAAAAGTGCATAGCTTTGACTGTCTCATGTTGTTGCTGCAGTGACTCATAATTGGTGATCCATTCGGTAGGAAAAGCTTCTCCAGATCCTTTCGTTTAATTTGTCGAGGGATCTGAATTATGGTAGGTATTTTCGTTCCTGAGTTCGCAAGGACCATCGGAGCATCTCTGCTTCCCTGGTTAGGGAGGTCCAGGCTATGGTTCTGAAGCCTGAATACCAACTGATGATGTAGGGTTGCCATAACCAAGGCTGAAACTTGGTTGGCTCCTGTAATCTGTAATAAAACCCTCTTTAATAAAACCGTGCAAAACTGCTGAAATAAAAACTGTCTCCGAATCTGACGAAACTTGACCCAGAGGTAGGTCTTATAACCCATAATAGTCCGTGGTAAATTGGCTAAGTGAAGTAGTAACAACAAGTTAGTAAGATAGGTAAGCAAAACCCTCTCTAATAAAATCGTGCAAAACTTCTGAAATAAAAATTGTCTCCGAATCTGACGAAACTTGACCCAGGGATTGGTCTTAACACATAATACTGCGTAAATTTGCTAAGTGAAACAATAACAAGTTAGTAAGATAGGTAACTAAACTTTCTTTAATAAAACCGTGCAAAACTACTGAAATAAAAACTGTCTCCGAATCTGACGAAACTTGACCCAGAGTAACACATAAATAGTGCGTGGTAAATTTGTTAAGTGAAATAATAACACAAATTAGTAAGATAGGTAACCAAACTTTCTTTAATAAAACCGTGCAAAACTGCTGAAATAAAAACTGTCTCCAAATCTGACAAAACTTGACCCAAAGGTAGGTCTTAACCCATAATAGTCCGTGGTAAATTTGCTAAGTGAAATAGTAACAACAAGTTAGTAAGATAGGTAAGCAAAACCCTCTTTAATAAAACCGTGCAAAACTGCTGAAATAAAACTGTCTCCGAATCTGATGAAACTTAACCAGAAGGTAGTCGTAATACATAATATTGCATGGTAAATTTGCTAAGTAAAATAATATCAACAAGTTAGTAAGATAGGTAACTAAACTTTCTTTAATAAAACCGTGCAAACTGCTGAAGAAAAAAACTATCTCCGAATCTGACGAAACTTTGACCCAGAGGGTAGGTCTTACAACATTTTAATAGTGCGTGTAAATTTTTTGCTAGTGAAATATATTGTTTAACCTTAA
>JACGWL010000896.1:0-51658 GCA_034509725.1 Sesamum angolense
GCAAGCCCTAACGAAGGCTCCAGCCCAAGACCGTTAGTGAACGGATCGAAAATGGAATAGGTACAAGGCCTAGGAATGAACCGGCCCAGGTAATTATTTCAACCCAAGTGACGCACAACCAGCCCAACTGAATTAGGGCAAGGACGTCTCAGAACAAGAGTCCTAAGCCAACTGGAATCCTAGTCAACTCGGACTCTTATCTATCCAACACCCCCACAGAACTCGAAAGTCCCAGATATTCCTCCTCCATCTAGGACTCTCTACTATAAATAGGGGTCCCTCCTCGAACCGAGTTGGTTCCAAGTTCTAGAGATTTTTGTTCTCATTTTCATCTTATATTGAATTTCAGTATTCTAATAGCAATCATCTACAGCTTATATTATTTTTTACACATTCCTCTTTTCTATCTCTGAATCGATCACTAACTTGGCGTCGGAGTGCTAACATGTTTTTGCAGGTCCCCTCTGTTGAACTTGTATTATTTCATGGCCCAAGCAATTTGGATCAATTCAACGGACCTTTCTATTTCCGGACGTATCAACTATTATTATAAATGAAGAGACTATGCTTCTATTTCTCTATCTCACGAGTCATGGGACACGATAGTTTGTGATATGATTCGATTGATGGATCAGGTCTAACACTAAGTAACGTCGTTCGCTTGGAATCCTCAGAATCACGTGAAAATAGTGAGGTAAAAATAACTTGGAGATCTTGTAGGTCAAGAATGGTATTGTATACCTCCCACAAGATTATTTTCATGTGAATCATAAAAGTGGAGCATGGAGAATTTTGCTTGTGGACCTCAAGTCCTGTAGGAAAAGGCTTTCCCAAAGCCCCATTTGAGAGCGATAGGCTTTTGTAGAAATAGTGGGAGAGTTAATAACTGAAGTCCAAGTCCTTAACTTGAAAACCTAATATTATGATAATCTGCTAATATTTTCTGTTTATTGTAGATGTCTAAGAATCCACTTAACAACATACTTGAGGCTAATAAGTTTGATGGAAAAAACTATTTGAATTGGCTGGGGATAATTTCACTTTTCGTACCATAACTATACCCTAATTTCAATTTTAGTACCCAATGTTTCCAAGTCATCAAAATTGATACCCAAAGTTAACGATTTTCATCCAAATGAATACCTCCCGTTAAATTGACCGTTAAATATAACGATCAAGCCATTTTTGGAGGAAAAAATAGGCGGTAGTTTGTCTAATTAAAGGCATTTTTTGCTACTATTTCATTCACCACACAAAAAAGAGTTGAAAGAGTCAAATTGAGGAAAATTTTGCAAAGAAAGATGAATAGAAACAGAAACTGAAAATAAATTGATGAACGATGAACAATTACACTTGTCAACAACAACAACACTTCAACATTTCAACACTGAAGAGATGCCTATTGGGACATCTCAAACCCCCAGCACTCAAGAGAGCAACCATAATGAAGTGTTGAAGTGTTGTTGTTGACAAGTGTAATTGTTCATTTTCATCAATTTATTTTCAGTTTTTGTTTCTATTCATCCCTTCTTTGCAAAATTTTCCACAATTTGACTCTTTCAACTCTAATTTGTGTGGTGAATGAAATAGTAGCAAAAAATGCCCTTAATTAGATAAACTACAACCTATTTTTTCCTTAAAAAATGGCTTGACCGTTAAATTTAACGGTCAATTTAACGGGAGGTATTATTTGGATGAAAATCATTAACTTTGGGTACCAATTTTGATGGCTTGGAAACATTGGGTACTAAAACTGAAATTAGGGTATAGTTAGGGTATGAAAAGTGAAATTACCCCAATTGGCTGAGAAATCTGAGTTTAGTCCTCAATTTCAAGAACCAGATTTATGTTCTAGATAAGTCTCTAGCTCGGACTTTGCCAGAAAGGTTCCTGCTTGGAGAACGTTTAACTTTCGAAAAGTTTATTAAGTGGCATGAGGATAGTCGAGAAGTACGCAGTATCATATTGGGCTCAATAAGTAACGAGATTCAGAAATAGTACAAGAGGTATGAAGAGGTTTGGTCAATCATGCACCATATGAAAGAGCTTTATGCTGTACCAGACCGGCATATTAGATATGCCATGACAAAGGAATTCTTTGGCATGTGAATGATTGAGGGATCTTCTGTGCAAGATCATAGAGTGATGATGTTATCCCTAGCGGAGAAGCTCAAAGACCTCCAGGCTGATATCGTTGATGTGATTCTGCAATCACTATCTCCCTCATTTGATCAATTCATTATCAACTATAACATGAATGGGATTGAGAAAAGCCTTCATGAGTTGATTGATATGTTGGTCTCGTATGAGGAATTATTGTAAATATGCTCTGCTGATACTAGTGGGAGAGGCTTTGACCTATAAAGCAAAGGGCAATGTTACCGGATACGAGAAGAGGAAGAAGGATAAGATGTCTTTTACTGCTACTAGCAAGTCGAGTGTTCCTATTACACCTCTGGACGGGAGTAAAGGAAAGTGGAAGAGGGTTCTTCAGTCAAAGAATTCTGAATGATGTTTGCATTTATTATAGAGAGAAGGGTCATTGGAAGAGGGAGTGCTCTAAACTCCTCTCCTATGAAATTAAAATATTTAATTGAGTATTAACACAATCACCATTCTGCTCTTGTATTGGATACCAATAAATCATAATCTGCGAATGGTTTGCAGGTGATAATGAGGAGTAGAAAAGTCGAAACAAGAAGGTCCTAAGGCTTAGAGATAGCAGGGTTGTTGCTGCAAAGACTAGGGACTTAGTTGGGCTTAGTGGTGATCATATTAGGATAGTGTCTATATGACCTAGCATGATCAAAATAGTATTTTCAATTATTGTTTTGATTACATATGTTTATCAATAAAGTTTTTATTTGACATTGAATAGATCCATGTCTACTAGGTTGAACATTAACTTTCAGTATCTCATAATAATAAAGAATAAAATGATAATCAAGAACGAAACTTATAGTCCTGTTAGGTTAATCTTTTCTAGTTAAGGATGAGAAAAGATTGTTGGATTCAAAGAGTACTAGAAATAGGCAATTTGGATCCATTAGCTTTCAAAAACCTTTACTAAGAAGAAAAAGCGTACAAAAGCTCTTTTCTGGGATAAAATGAGTTTATCAGTTATACGTAGGATTAGATCCAGTGTGATATCCGTAGGTCATTTAAATACTCAGGATCATTGTGGAGGTTCACAAGTATAAATTTGTTTGACGAGGATAAAAGAATTAGACTTGGAGTGGTGAACCAAACTGACCATCTTTCAATTGGATCGAGAGGATGTGTATTTAGTAGGAGTTTTTTAATATCGAAAATGAGAATGTGATTCTCAATTGGTAAAGTTCTTCCTGGAAGGACCACAGTTGACCGGTCTCTGATAAAGAAGAAATCAAACTAAGTTGGATTTCGTTTGATTAGTGTTTCACTTAAACAAATTAGCCCTTATTGTATGATGAAACTCTCATCCCTATAAAGTACTTGAGTTGATAGGATGTTCCTATACATGTCAAGAAATAGTAGGAATAGGTTATCATACAACTTCTCAAAACCATCATTCGTAATCAATAAACACACGCTAACTGACCATATTACAGTCCTTATCTGTCTGTGTGGAATCGGATTTTAATCCAATAGGACATAAAGGAAAGTAATGTGGGACATCATTCAGAATCAATGGGTTGGAGCATAAGGATTCACTATGAAGTTCAAGCTACGTTTGAGACTTCATAGAAACTGGAATACACGATTTATCAAAAGATCATAGTGGTTATGATTTGATGAGCCAGTGGGAGTTAGTGTGAGTCTAATGTGTTTGGTGTTTAAACATCGTAATCGTTTAAAATTGTGGTTAAGATGTTCAGAAAACATTAAGACACTATTAAAATTCTTCACGAGATTCTCTATAAAAGGAATTGGATTTCTATATTAGGGTCAACCTGTTCAAGAATCAGTCGCAGGAGATTGATGAGAAAGCTCAAGTTGTTCAAGACTCATTCATGGTTGACTGATAAGAAAGCTTAAGTTGTTCAAGACTCAGTTACATCTAACTGATGAGGAAAGCTCAGATGTCTTAGACATCCCCTACGTCTGTGCCGAAGACAGGATGAAAAGTGTTTGATTTGGTGTTGACCTGATGTTGTGTATGCTTTGGGCATGGCATAATGTATATTGAGAATGCACCGATATAGCAGCAGACAGTTGTCAAGAGCAGTCTTTAGTACCTGAATAAGGATTAAAAAAAGTGTTTCTAACACATATTTGTGGAGAGTTGATTCTGGAAGGCTAAAGCATAACTAACTTTCAACTCATGTGAATAACGAATAAGTCCTCAAAGTATAGTCACGTTCGAACTTGATAGTAAGCATGGTAGCTTGAAATGATTTCAAGCAAATGTCCCATCTAAAAGTCAAATGTGGGACGACTTTAACAAGTCGGTCTTGGAAAGTGGTTTAGATAAAAAAATAGCATCCATTGAAAGGATGTGGTGCTTAGCACAACCGAGCCAGTTATAGCTTTAGAGGCGAACGACAAGGCTAGGCGAGAGCCTTATGGTCCCGAGGTCTCATCACAAAATCTATGAAAATCTTTAGATAACAACCATCTGCAGGCAGTAATGGTGAAGGATATACACAGTTAGACCATGTAGATCCAATAGAAAATAAAGCAGACCTACAAAATCGAGCTAGTATCGTAGATTGCTCATGCTTAGAAAATTCTAAATGACATGGGCAATTGGCTTAATGGTCAAGTGGGAGATTGTTGCAATAGGTGATCAAAAGTCAAGTGGATTTGTTGGCGAATCTTTATCAAATAATATTAGATTGATGAATACGGTAAGAATTCATCAGGTTAGCAGTGTGTTTCATTGTGTTTACCACTTATATTTAACGGGAGTTTCAATATCACAACGAAATGCCCACAGATCGAAAGGATAAACCCTCATAATTGGGTTGCACATAGGTTGGCAGCAATGAAACCAACTCCTGAGGGTCGGTCCGAAATGTTCCAAGTCGGGACCAAAAGACAGGGCATCGAGGGTCCTATAGAGACTTGTACACTAAGTACTGCAGCCGTGTTTCATCGGCAGAAGACATAGGTCGTCTGTGTAGTTTAGTAGGTTAGTTGGCAAATAGTCGACTGACTAAACTAACTCACAGGAATCGCCATTGGAAACATCTTTAAGACTTGGTTGGTATTGAAAGAATCGGTATGGCTCGGGAAGTGGTGGAAGCATAAAATAAAGAATTTAAAAAACGGTTTCAAAAGGGTGTTTCCTTTGATTCCTTTGCGCTCATCCAAATTAGAACCCTCTATTGTCACACATATTTATGAAATAATTAGCTGCATAGTCTCTAATTAGATTAGAACAAATTAAGAACCTCTGCAAGTATAGAGTGCATGTTAGGCCAGAGAGTACCACATTTAAGTTGAGGCACAGCAAATCAAATCGTAGATAATCTACATTATGGCGGATAATAAGTACACGATGCTATCCGAGGTCGAGTAGGAAAAACTAAATTGGCCAAACGTATGGATCGATATTCGACCATGTTGATTGAACATTTGGTCAGTCACAGAGATATAAATCTTCTGTTTAATAAAATCGTTAAAATAGAAACATTTTGGATTAATAATCGAATTAAAATCATAGAACGGAACCCTTTGTAGTTAATCAAGTCTAGACTTAGCAATCAAATGCATCTGTGTATAAATGTGAACAATCACTATATGTCTAATATATTAAGGATTTCAAATATTATTAAATGCACAACTATTTTTACATTACATCCACTCAAGGCCTTTTCATAAATAAATGTATAACCCAATCAATTCACTAATTTAACTTGCTTGCAAGTTCCAATGGTGAATCCCAATTAAAATTTAAATCAATTTCTTCAATTTAATTAAATTGCAAATTAATTAATTGCATTATTACCATTATATAAAGTGTAATTTTTTGTACACCAATTAATAACTGTCAAATAGATAAATTTCAATTAATTAATTCAAACTTTCTTAATTATTTTAAAAAAACAGTGTAAAAATAAATTACAATGGTGTACCCAAAACTCTAACCAAGCATTACGGTCCATTTAGGTTAAATCAGCTTTAGAGAATTTAGTGAATAAATTAATTGCGACGCCATACGACATTTAGTTCACCCGAATTATGAATAAATCGGTAACGGTCACCATCGGGTGACCCTCTAGCAGGTCATGGCACTAGAGACTAGGTGAATGTTGGCTGAACATTTAGGCTCCCGAATTTGATCCAGGTACGGTCCTTCTATCGACATCTCCTGGTTTAATCTAGGCATGGAATTCGGCATCGGTTCTCATCCTGGACCAAGCAACTATACTGAATACTCGAGATGCATTTACTCTACTTGATCAACAAAGGAAATCATTTCCAATTCAACCAATCGCTATGGCCATAGACTTAAAAAGTCTAAACCATCTCAATGCGCATAGGAGACGTAATTGTCATATACTGACGGGGACGAGTTCTATTTTAGAATCCATCGTCCTCACTGCATACTCCGGCTATACTAGACAAGGCTTATAATGATCATATCGAAGACATAGTCATCTCTCGCCAGATCCAAGATATAGCCATCATATGCATGCGGGCTGCCTTGATTCCTCAAGTCCGAGGACTAATCTGTACTATTGGAGTTGGGAATTCTATTCATATCGACCAAAGCCTCCAAGGCTTCCATATGATGATTCCCGCAAGTCAGTTCAATTAGTTAACGACATTGTCAACTAATTCGCTAAAATTGCATAAACGTCCCACGTCTGTCACCGATGAAACAAATGAATGCAATACTAGTGCAAGTCTTATAGGACTCTCAATGCCAGTCTTGAGGTCCTCGACTTGGAATATTTTAGACCAACCCGTAGAAATTTGTTTCATAGCTGTCATCCAAATGTGCAGCCCAACTACATGGTTTAATCTAATTGGTCTGTGGGCATTTTTAACACACGGTGCCACAGATAAATGCTTACTACATTCATCAAGATAATATTACATTCATAAAGATTGAATAAATGATTCCCAAAATTGCCAATCCAATTGACTTTTTCATCAACTATTCTATCAATCTCCAATTGACCTAAAGCCAATCGTCCATATCCTTCAGACCTAACTAAGCATTTGCAATCTCGATACCAGCCCGGTCTCACGAGTCTACCAAAATTTCTTCTTAAATGATGCGGTCTAACCGCACATCACCTCGTCCTACCATCGCTCCAAGCTAATGGTAACGTCTAAGAATTTTTTCTTGGATCTTTGATGAGATCTCAACCCCTTGTTGTTGGTGTTGCCAAGTTGTTATCCTCCAAGGTAACTACTGGCTCGCGTGCTAGGCTCCACACCCAACCATTGGATGTGGTTTTCATCCAAACCACTTCCTGAGCAACTTCTAAAGTCACTATACGTTTTACTTCCGTGGTGAAAACTATTATGGTATCCCGCTTGAAACCATTCCAAGCCACCACATCACCAGTAAGTCTGAATGTACATACAAATGAGACTAGTCACCATTCACATATAACTAAAAAGCTAGTATCACCATAGCCTTCCAGAATCAAACTCTCTATTGACTTGCATCAAGATCACTCCTTTAATCCTTATTCAGGTACTAAAACAGTAATATTGACTGCTATGCAAGTACCTTCTCGATACACTCTAGATATTTGTTGTTATGCACAAAGCACACATAACATTCGGCCTAGTGCATCGGACAACATACCCATGTTGTCAATGACAAAGACACAGGGGATGTCAAAACCTCTTTCTAAGCTCCTCATTGGTCCACAAAGACTGATCTTAGAAGGCTTAACCCTATGATAAGGGAAGGAATCCAATTCCTTCATGGAGAATTACGTGAATAATGTTTGTGTTTCATGTCTTCCCAACATCTTCACATCATTCAAAATGAGTAAGATGTTACACACCTAAAAACACTATGAACACAATTAAGCTCTCACTGGCCTTCCGACTCGTTCTCGACCTGAGTCATACCCTTGATGACCTTGTCTGAATAAATATTCTAGATACATGAAATTTCAAACCTAGTTTGCACTCCATGTCGGATCTCATGGCTCCAAGCCATTCATCCAACTCGATTTCCACATCGTTTCTCCCTTATGTCTTTGGATTAATCCAATTGACTAGTAAGACTCAGAAACCTACACCTCTCATGTAACTAAGGTTTCTAGTCATTCATTGAGAGGTTGGAATATAATCAGTCAATGGAAAAACTCGATTACAAATAATGTTCACTATATTCGATTGAGGTGTTGCTCCACTTGATTTTTTCAAGGAGCTACTCCTCACATCAGTTATCCAATGAAATCTAATTTCCCTTAGGATAACAAATGACCTGTACAAACTTAGTTTGCCTCCACTAGTCCCTTGACGTATGCAGGACCATCCCATATACTCAAGTACCTTATAGGAAACAGGCTCGCCATGCTACTTGGGCTAAGGTAGTTTAGTGAAAGAACAATCGAACTAAGTCCAATAAGGTTCGATCCCTCCCTTTTTCAGAGACGCTGTTCAACTGTGGCACTCCAAGAAGAACTCCACTGAGTGAGAATTCCATTCTCACCAGATACTTCAAGAACCTTCACTAAATACCCACCACCTCAATCCAATCAAATGACTTAATTTTGCAACCAGTTTGGTTCTCCACTTCAAATTTAATTCTCCGAACCTTCCAAAGGTCCTTAGACTTGTGAACCTGCTTAGCTCTGTGTATTCAATGACTCACAGATTCCGAATTGGATCCAATCCAATAGATCACTGGCTGACATGCTTTGTCCTACAAAGAGCTTCTGGTCCTCATCCTGCTTGGGAGGGACTTGCAAGCTAGTAGGCTCAAACTGTCTATTTCTAGACTTGTTGAATCCACCAACCTCCCTATCCTAACTAGAAAAATGTAACCTATCTTCGCATGCCAGATCTGTGAGTTTATCTTGACCATTCATTTTTACTATTTGTTTTAAGCACTCATAATCCAATTATGAGATTGTATGGAAACAATTACGTAAACAACCAAGCAGACAAGAATAACCATTCTTTTTCAAATGAAATAACTTTCATTGATAAAAAACAAGTAATCTAAATGTCCAACAATAGGAAAAATATAATCTGATCATGCTAGGTTACATAATTGTATCCTATCAACTTTATTTAACATGATAACTAGTACCTAAGTTTGTTTAGTCCTATAACCATAGTAGCAACAGCCCTGCCATTGCCAAGTTGTAGGATGTCTGTCTCAACCTTCTACTCCTTTTCATCACCTACAAACCATTTGCAGATATGAGCTTTTAGCTGGTATTCAATACCCAAGAAGAAGAATAGTAATCATGTTAATGCTCAGTAATAAGTTTACCTTAATTGTAGAGGAGTTTAGACACTCCCTCTTCCAATGCCCCTTTTACGGCAATAAATGCAAACATCTTTTGGAATTCCTGACTGTCGAACCGCATTCCTCTTCCCTTTGCCCGTGCTCAGTGGCACAATAGGAGCGCTCTGAGCGCTTGCAGTAGCTGATTTTGTCTTGCCCTTCTTCCTCATCCAGCGTCCGGCCCCTTTGCCTTTCGCTTCTGAGGTTGAAGCTTCTCCTATCAATACCGATGGTGCAGACTTTTCAATCGTTGCCTCATACTAGACCAACATGTTTATCAACTCATGAAGATTTTGTCAAGCCATTCATGTTATAGTTCACGATAAACGGGTCAAAAGAGAGAGGAAGAGAGTGAAAGATCACATCAATGTATGTGTTTTTTTCACGATCAGCCTTGAGGTCATTGAGCTTCTCCATAAGGGATAACATCTTAACTCCATGCTCTTGTACGGAACATCCTTCAATCATCTTGGTATCAAAAAATGCTTTTGTCGCAGCATATCTAATATGCCGGTCTGGAACTGCATAAACCTGGCTCATGCGGAGCATTATCAATTGAACATCATCATGCCTATCGTATTATTTCTGGATGCCATTGGTCATTGACGCCAGTACGATATTGCGGACCTTCCGGTTGTCCTAATATCACTTCTCAAACGTAAAACGTTCTTCGTAAGTGGACCTTTTCTGGCAAACCCGAGGAAGAGACCTATCCAGAACATAGGTCTGGTTCTCAAAATTTAGGACAATCCTAAGATTTCACAACCAATCATTGTAGTTTGTTCCGTTAAAAATATTAGTCTCAAGAATTGTAGTAAGTGGATTCGTAGACATCTATATCAAATGTAAATAGAAATTTAGTAGAATATCGTAATATTTAAAAAACAAGTTAAGATTCGGTCTTCAGTCATTATCCCCTACTACTATTTCTTCAAAAAGCCCACCACTCTCAAGTGGAGTTTTCGGAAAATCATTTTCTAGTAGGCTCAGAGTCCACAAACGCAATTTTCTATGCCCCGCTTTTACCATTCACACGGAAAAAAGCTTTGTAGGAGGTATCCTATATCATTCTCATCCAATGAGATCTCCAAGTTATTTTGCCTTGCCTCTTCACGTGATCTTGAGGACTCGAAGTGAATTACGCTACTCAACGTTAGGCCCAACCCATCAGCCAAATGAATATCTCAACTGTCGCCCCCTAAAACTCGTGAGACAGGAAAATAGGACAATTTTCCATTCGTTCACAATAATAGTGTAGCTTTCTTCCATTCCAAACGTGCCATGACTCGTGAGACTACGAATGGGTGAAAGTAGCGTCCACACCATATTGTTGTGGATGGAAGGCTTGGATTTAATCAAACCATTTGATTTTCAATCCATTATGGGCCTAATATTTAACTTGGACCATCCAAGTAGGAGTTAAGTTTATTCTAATCGAGACCTCATCATTATAAGATTTTGCATGCCAAAGTTTTAATGAACGAGTATTAATGTATTCCAAACTCATCCCACATCAAAAATTAAAACATTCACCACATGCAAAAAAACAATCCTAGGACGCGCCTATTGGATGATCACAAGCCAATTCTAAATGACCCACTGAGCCCGCAACGTGTGTATGGTCAATCTAGGGTGTGGCCTAACTAATAGTAACCCATTATTATTCTAATGGGCCTTCCTCTTTGTTCTTCTTCCGTCATGAGCTCTGTCCAACGGGCTTGGGCCTACATCTCCATGAAAGCTTACATTTATTCAAAATAAATAAAACCTCACATTTCGAACTACACTCATTACATCTGAAATTAGAAACCCCAATCAAAAGTTGGGGGAGTACAAAGAGAGGGAGAAAGCAAGCTTTATTATTTCAAGGCTAAACATGGAAGAAGGAATTAAAACAAAGAGGCACGCAGGCCTCACCCAACATTAAATTAAACCATACATTCGATCAATGAGCTTTGTGATCATCCCTATTGTTTATCCAATAAACAATAATTAACACATTTATATCAAATATAAACATGCTAAACAAAATAAATACAATCCATGTATTTAACAATAGATATCCAATATCAAATACCAAAAAATATAATTAAATGCAAAAAAAATATACTAATAATGCAACTAAAAAATGGATATCAACCATACATCCAATTTACCAAAAAATATTTTTTTGTTTGGAAACTATTTTCAAATTAATCTAAGGCACAAATTATTAAAAATCTAATTTAACCAAAATAAAAAATTGCCAAAATTAATAATTTCATAAAATTAGCAGAAATCAAAAAATCAAATTTTCCAAGAAAAACGGCACAAAATGGCCCAGCCGTCAAAACAGACGGGCGTCTGCTGCCGGTTGCGCCTGCACTGCGCATGCCTACGCGCGCACGGACGCTAGGTGCGCACGCAGGCCACTGCCTGCAGTAACCGGTCGGTAGGGCAGCAACAACTGTCTGCTCCGTTTCTCAATTTTTTTTTAATTTCTGCTATTAAAAATTGAAATAAAATAATGGATTTATAGAAAATTCAATTTTCAAAAATGCATAGATATTCATAACTTAAAAGCAAAATTAATACATATTTTCTAAATACATAATCATGCTTCAAAGCTATAAAATATGCTTTTCAAAAGTAAATTAAACACGTTGTTATGCTCAATACATAATAACATGTTAATCCTAAAGCCGCAATACCAAATCGGGCTCTGATACCACTGAAAGAATCGGTATGGCCCAGGAACGCGGCGGAAGCGTAAAATAAAAGAATTTAAACACGGTTTCAAATGGGTGTTCCCTCTGAATTTTTGGGCATTCGGTGTTCTCAAATGCATAATAACAGCAAATAAAAGATGCATAGGAATGTGGCTAAACGAGAAAATAAAAAGGTACAAGAAATGTAAATCGAAACATTACCTTTTTCATTTTCCTACGTAGAACGGCAACAAGCATTGTTCCCTTTTCTGTTCTCTTCCGTTCACCCTAGGATCCAAATTAGAATTCCTCTAATTTGTCCACACCACACTTTTGGAATCAAATCTAGATGTAATGATAGGTAGATGCTAGATCAAGGAAGAAATGAAACCGTACTATACTATTAATTAGTGTATACGTACTTCTCTTATTCTTAACTTGAATCCAATTCAAGAAGTTTTCAAAACATGGAGAAAAGAATAGGAAAATTTTGTGGCTTTGTTGGTTGTGAAGTCAAGAAGTTGAGCAAAGTATGTGTGTTATGTGTTGTAGGAAAAACCACTAGTTTTCTCTAAGATAACCACCATACAATACACATGGACACTATATGCACCACTAAGCAATCATGGCCTTTATGTGGAGGAGTTAAAACTCCTTCTCTACTTCCTTCAACTTTCATTCAATCTTTGACTTTGGACTTCAAGCCATGGACCAATATTAACCGGTCTTGATTTAATCAAATTAAATGAAGCTAACCAATGTCCATGAATTTCAAATTAATCCAATTAATTTAAAATCTTATAGAAATACAAAAGTTTATTTAATCCAATTAAATAAACATTATTCCAAACACAAATTAATTGATCCAATCAATTAATTAAACCAAACTCGATAAATTAATACAATTAATTTAAAGGTGCTAAGCCCAAAATTAATTAATTCAATTAATTAATTCTTGGGTCATCCCATCCAATGGACATTCCCAAATAAATAATCCAATCATTTATATTCTCCTTGAATTAATTTAATCCAATTAAATTAATTTATTTCGTCTAGAATTAATTTTAAATTAATTCTATCGATTTTCATAGTGATTTGTGTGTGACTCTTTAGGTTCACTCTCATCTAGACTTGGGAAATGTTCCAAATCTAGCTGAGGGTGAACCTAAAGAGTGGCAGTCTAGCAACGGTCCATGGCACTAGAGACTAGGTGAATGTTGGCGTGAATATTTAGGCTCTCAAAATTCCATACAGGTACAGTCCGTCCATCGACCATCTCCCCCATCTAGAGTTGGAATTGGGTGTCGGTTCCCATTTTGAACCAGACAACTATGTTGAATACTCGAGATGCGTTTACTCTACTGATCGACAAAGAAAACCATTTCTAATTCGATCAATCACTATGGCCATAGACTTAAAGAGTCTAAATCATCTTAGAGCGCATAGGAGATATAACTGTCATATACTAACAGAGAAGTCCTCACTACATACTCTGACTATATTGACAAGGCTTATAATGACCATATTGAGGACACAGGCATCTCTTGCCAGATCCAAGATATATCCATCATATGCATGCGACTGCCATGATTCCTCAAGTCCGATGACTAATCCTGTATTCGGAGCCAGGAATTCTAGTCATACCGACCAAGCCTCCAAGGCTTCCATATGATGATTCCCGTGAGTTAGTTCAATCAGTTAATGACTTGTCAACTAATCACTAAAATTGCATAGACGTCCCACATCTATCGCCAATGAAACTCGGCACTCATCCAATGAATGCAATACTTTGTGCAAATCTATATAAGACTCTCGATGCCCAGTCTCGAGGTCCTTGACTTGAAACATTTTAGACCAACCCAAAAGTTGGTTTCATAGTTGTCATCCAATCTGCAACCCAAGTATATGGGTTATCCAATTGGTCTTTGGGAATATGTTGTGACGTTAAAACACCATTCAACGTAAATAGTAAGCACAACAAACACACGGAACCACAGATAAATGCTTACTACATTCATCAAGATAATATTACATTCATAAAGATTGCTAATTGGTTTCAAAAACTGCCAATCCAATTGGTTTTCTGGTCACTTACTCTAACAGGTATGACTGGGATTTCTAGTTTCGATAATACGAGATTAGTCCTCAGACTTGAGCAATCATGGCAGTCACGTACATACGAAGACTGTATCTTGGATATGATGAGTGGTGGCTGTGCCGTGAGGCATGGTCATCATAAGCCTTATCTAGTACAGTCGGAGTATTGTAGCGAGGACGATGGATTTCAAGAGAGGATTTTTCCCCTATCAGTTAATCATAAAGAGTTCTCCTATGCGCTCTGAGATGGTTTAGACTCTAAAAATCTTTGGCCAAAGTGATTGATCGATCAGGAATAGGTTTCATAGATCGAATCGATAGAGTAAACGCATCTCGAGTAGTAAGCATAGTTGTCTAGTCAAGGATGGGAACCAATGCCAAATTCCATGCCTAGACTAAGGACGAGAAACGATTGACAGTAGGACCGTACTCGTATGGATTTGAAGCCTAAATGTTCACGCTACTATTCACCTAGCCCCTAGTATTATGGACTGTTGCTAGATGGCCACTTATAATAACGGGCAATTTTCAGTTATGGGATAATAGAAAATAATTAATTAAATAAGATTTAATTAATTCTATTGGTCATACAAGCTCAAGTGTAGTTGAAGTTGAACCTAAAGAGTCAAACTCTAATCACCGACATGTGATGGAATTAATTTAGAATTAATTTCAGAAGAAAGTGATCAATTTAATTAGATTAAATTAATTTTTTAGAGAGGATAAATGATTGGATTAGTTATAAATAAATCCATAGGTTGGATTTTCCAAAAATTAATATATTTGATTAGTTAATTTTGGGTATTAAGCCTTTTGAATTAATTAGATTAATTTAGTCAGCTTGATTTAATTTATGGATTGGATACATAAATTAAATGAGAGAATGGGATTGAGTCTTTTAATTAGATAAAAGCATAAAGTGATGGACTTAAAGATTAAAAAGGATTCAATTTAGGTCCATCAGTCATGGGCTTAATCTATTAGAACCTAGTCCACGTTAGACCAAGCCCATGACCCGCTTTGACTTTGTATAAGTCAAAGGAAGAGTTGGTTGATTTATGGAGATGTTGTGCACGAAATTGTTAGCTAATTTTGATGGAAAAAAATGGCTTGGGTTTCAAGGAAAAGAGAGGAGAGAATTTGGATGAGATAGGTCTCATCTAATGTGGTGTTGTGACTAGGTCAAAACATTAACACACTCTCCTATCTCTAAGAACCTTTAACCCATGAATTTTACACCTCTCCCATCAGCTGTCTTGTTGGTTTTTCTCTCTCAAAATGCTTCTCTCCATCCTCGTTCCTTTGGTTCATCGAATCAGAGAAGGAAAGAAGAGAAATCGAAGTCGTTAACGGAAAACGTGTTATTGATGTTTCCTTCCCTTTCTTTCTCTTGCTAGCACGAGGAAAGGGAAGATCCTCGGTGATTTTAGTGAATGGATTTAGAGGGTTTCGAAGTTGAAACCTCGTGGAGGAGAATAGGGTTGAAAAGGGAACAACGCTAGTAACCGATTGAAGAAAACTACGAGGGGTAAGATTCTTGGTTAGAATATTGTTCCTCTTATTTTCTTTCTGTTCTATGCCCTTTGTTATTATTTTATACACCAAACGCTCGAAAAAAGATCAAGGAAACACCATTGACTAGGATTTATCGCTCTATTATTATCGTATTTTTATTTCTCGGGCTTCCGCCGCGCTTTTTGGCCCAATCCGCTCCCTTCATGGATAAGTCCTCAAAGTTTAGGCATGTTCATACTTAATAGTAGCCATGGTTGCTTGAAAGGATTTCAAGCAGACACCCCATCCGAAAAAGTCGAATGTGGGATGATTTTAATAAGCCGGTCTTGGAAAGTGGTTTGGATCAAAAAAAACCATATCCATTGGATGGATATGGGCTTAGCACGGTCGAGCTAATTGTAACTTTGGAGGCGAATGATAAGGCTAAGGCGAAAGCTTACGGACCCAAGATCTCATCACGAAATCCAGGAAAATTCTTATATAGCAACCATCTACAGCAGTAATGGAGAAGGAAATACATGGTTGGACCGTGTAGCTCCAGCAGAAAACAAAAATAGACCCTCAAATTGAGTCAGTATCGTAGTTTGCTCATTTTAGAAGGTTTTGAGTGACATAGATAAATGGCAAACGGTCAAGTGGAGATTATTAGAATTGAGTTTCTCTTATTTGGTCAATTGAATTGATTGTTTTTCATTCTTCAGTCTTTATCAAATAATATTAAATTGATGAATACAGTAATAGTTCATCAAGTGGTTGTGTATTTTGTTGTGCTTATCACTGATATTGAATAGGATTTCAATGTCATAATGAAATGTCCACAAACTGATAGGTTAAACCATGGAGTTGGATAGCACATAGGTTTGACAGACATGAAACCAACTTTTAATGGTTGGTCTGAAACTTTCCAAGTCAATGATCTTGAGACAGAGCATCAAGGGTCCTATAGGAGACTTGCACTAAGTATTACAATCGTTTTCATCAGCCGGAAACGTAGGTCGTTTGTGCAGTTTTAGTGGGTTAGTTGGCAAAGGTAGTCGACTGACTGAATAGACTTGCAGGAATCATTTTATGGAAATCTTTAAAGCTTAATCGGTATGACTGTGATTCTCGATCCCGATAGTACGAGATTAGTCATCGGATATTAGGAATCATTGCAGTCGTGTGTATATGAAAATTGTATCTTAGATCTGGCAAGTAGTGACTGTGGCGTAAGACATGGTCATCACAAGCCTTTTTCAGTGCAGTTGGAGTATGTAGTGAGGAAGGTGGATTTTCAAGAAATGATCTGTCCCTTGTCAGTATATAACAGCAAGATCTTTATGTGCTCTGTGATGGTTAGACTCTTCATCGCTATGGCCATAGCGATTGATCGAGTGGAAAGAATCTCCTACAAGGATCAATAGAGTAAACGCATCTGAGTTTCAAGCATAGTTGCCTAGTCAATGAGGGAACCGACGCCAAATTTCATGTCTTAACTAAGGCCAGGAGACGGTCGAAAGTAGGACCATACTCGTATGGCTCGAAGCCTAAATATTCACAACATTCACCAGAGTGCCATGGACCATTGCTATACGACCACCCATGCTAACGAGCATTTCTGGTTATGGGATGACCGAAAATAATTAGTTAAATTGGATATAATTATTGTGTTGGTTACACACGCCCAACTCTACCTGAGGGTAAGCCTAAAGAGTTAGACACAAATTATTGTGGAGGTGATGGAATTAATTTAGAATTAATTCTGGAAGAAAACAAATTAATTTAATTAGATTAAATTAATTCACGAAGAAAATAAATAATTGAATAATTTCTCAGGATAATCCATTAGATGGATAGCTCAAGAATTTAATTGATTGGATTAATTAAATTTTGGGCTTAACCTTCTTTGAAATGCTTGAGCTAATTAATTTAAAATTGATTCATTGATTAATTAGTATATGGGTTTTTTAATTAATAGATTGGATTCATTAATTAATAAAAATGAGCTTAAATTAATTAGTTAGACTAATTAATTGTTTGGGCTTGATTAATAAATTAAATTTATTAATTGAGTATATTTGGCCTGTGTATATTTAATTGGATTCATATGAATTTTTTATTGAGTATTTTATTTAATTGGATTAATAATGAACCCAATAGATTATTATTAGGCTTGATTTTATTGATTGGATAAATTGAAATAAGTCAGGTTCAATATTAGGTGTGTGGAAGCATAAAAAAACTAGTTCTTTTAAGGACACCATAAAACCATATCAAAAGAGGGTTTTTTCTCTCCCCATTTTCACCACAGGCCACGAAAATTTCTCTTCCTTTTTCATAATTTTGAGTTCTCCTTGAATTAGATTCAAGTTGAGAATAGAAAGAAATCATTTACACTAATTGATAGTGTAAAATGGTTCCGGTTTCTTCCATCAAATCTAATCCTTCCTAGAAAGAGGGTTAGATCCACATTCCCACGATGAGGAGTAGGATATCTTTAGAGAGGTTCTACACTTGAACCCTCTAAGTGACGGATCCATAGAATGAGAGGAATCAATGCTTATAGTCGATCGAAAGAAAGCTACGAGAGTGAGGTTCTTGTTTGATTTACCTTTTTTCTTTGTGATTATATGGCCTTTATTATTAGTTTACACCGAATGCCCGAGAAATAGATCCAGGGATACACCCCTTGATCGGGATATTATACACTTATATAGCAACTTTTTTTATTTTTCGCGCTTCCACTGCGCTTCTCGGGCCGATCTACTCCCTTCACTAAAGACCCACTTACATCCTATGATTTTTGAATCAAGAGGTAAGTTTGTGAGAATCCAAGTATTATTTGCTAATAATGAGTCCATTGATAATTGACTGTCTCCTTCCAAAAACCAACATGTCTTGAAATCATTGCTTCAATAAATGTCTCAAGATCACCTCCTACAGTTAGTAAAATCGGTATTTTATTAAGTACAACATTTCTATCACCTTCAACAAATAAGTATAAGAAATCAGGATCTAATTTTTGGTTTTTGTTGGCCTTTAGCTCCTTGTAAGTTCAGTGGAGCGTTAATCAATACCCTTTTATTGTTAGTTTCAAAAGTAGAATCTACCATTAGTTTTTGAGTTGGTGGAACAATAGAATCTCCCGTGAATTTATTTTCAAAAAATTCTACAACTCTTGATTCTATAATTACATTTGATTCCAAGTCCAAAAGTCTATAAGCTTTTGAATTTTCATCATAACCCACAAATACACTTTTTTATAACTCTTGGTCCCAATTTTGTTCTCATAGGATCAGAAACTTAACAAAGAGCCAAGCAACCCTAAACTTTAAGATAATTCAGATTTGGTTTTCAATCGTTCCATTTTTCATATGGAGAAATTTTGAATTTCTTAGAAGGTATCCTATTATGCACCTGACAAGCAGCTAATAAAGCTTCTCCCTATAAGTTCTTAGGCAGATTTGCGTTTATAAGCTTTGGCATTAATCATATAAACTAATGTTCTATTTTTTTCTTCTGCCAAGCTGTTTTGTCGTGGAGTATATGGTGCATTACTTTGATTTATGATCATATTATTTTCACAATAAGAGATAAAATCATTAGGAAAATATTCTCCTCCTCGATCACTTCAGAGAATTTAATTCTCTTTCCCTTTTGATTTTGGATAAGTGATTTGTATGATTTAATTATATCAGAAGCCCATCTTTATGTTTTATAAAATAAATATATGTAAAACGAGAATAATCATCAATAATGTTACAAAATATATATTTCCTCCACGAGTTGGATGACCTTTAACTCACAATATATAAAATATGCACAAGTTCCTGGAAAGTAGTATTTCTTTTCGGCCTTTGAAAAAGTTTTTCTTACAATTTTTTCTTGAATATACATTTCACATCTTTCATTTTCTGGTTTATCATAGGTGATTAACCATGCTTATAAATAAAACTTAAATAACAAAAATTCACATGGCCTAATCTTCTATACCATAAAGAAGATAAAGAATACTCGAGAAGATAAGCAAGATTATTAATTTATTCATAACATTCATAGTAGTACATTGTTTGAACATTCCATCACAATAGTATCTATTCCAACAAACTCTCCATTCTTTGTCACAATTAGTTTATTAGCCTCGATCACAGTCTTTAAGCCTTTCTTGGACAAGATAGCAGCAGATATCAATTTCTTGCGAATTTTTGGAATGTGAAAAATGTTGGTCAACTATAGCTTCTTTCTAGAAGTAAACTACAATTCAACATTTCCTTTGCCAGAACTATTGCAGTATTAGCATTTTCCATCAGAACTGGATGTCCTTCTGCAACATCTTCATAGTACTTGAATTGATTTAGAATTACAAAACATGAACAGTAGCTTCAGAATCGTCAGTCAAATGACTTAATTGCAGCCGCATATTCAATTCAATGACCATACCAATGTGCAAGTTGAAACCACTGCAATAATTTCCTCAACATTAGTTTCAGACACTTGAACATTAAGACATTCCTTCTTTTTTTTGCTTCTTTTTGAAGTGAAAATTTCTTAATATGCTCTTTCTTCCACAATTGTATATGTGGCATGCTTTTATCGGAATCACTATCAAAAGACTTCCTTTCTTTCCCACTGTATTTGGATCGGTATTCTTTGTTCTTCTCTGAAACATAGTTCAACTTTGTAATTTGGCTGCACTTGATGCATTTTATCACAAATTCGAGTTTTCTCTTCAATTCGTAGATGTTTCAGTTATTGATGAAAAAAAAAAAACTTCTGTAAAATGGAACAACTTCTTTCTGTAGTTATTCCAACTTAGGGGAAGTTTAGCAATAATTTTCCCCTACTTGTATTGCTTCTGGAATTTCAATCATTAAATTTTTAAGTTTAGAAACATAAATTTACATTTCATCCACTTGATATATAATAAAAAAATCGTCACGCATAGCAAATTCAAAGTACTTCATAGTGAGAAACTTATATGTGCCTTGTTTTTCGTTATTGTATTTATGCTCCAAAGCATTCTAGATTTCCAGTGGTGACTTGATTGATGAATACAAGTCAAAAAACATTCAAAATATGGCTGCGACATAGTAATTCATCTTCTCCTCTTTGACATGGGTTGCCTTAATTTGATTAGTATCACCTTCTTTTGGCTCTGTAGCAGGTGAACCAGTACATATGCGATCTTCAAAAAGTTAGCAAGAACATCATCTTGTCCTTCCAATGCGGGTAGTTTGTTCCATTCAAATAGTTTAACTTCACAAATTCTTGACTCATCATCTTTATACCAGTACTCGAACCAGGCTCCATCTCAAGAATAGAGTAAAAATTTCACTTTAAGAATGTTAAGAATATATGAATACTGGAGAGTTTTGAAACGCAAATTCATTTTCCTTAACGTGAAATTTGCTCCGATAATTGCTTGCAGTTAGGCAACTTACTTTTAGGATAAGACAAAACGATCAAAGCTTGCGAACAGCAATTCCGAAAACCATCTTTCAAGAACAAGTCGGCAAACTAAAATATTCAAGTGAAAAAATTATGAATATGAAGTGTTTTTTCCACTACAAAAAAAAAATGCGCAATTTGAAAATGGTTTTTTTTTCTAATGGCTATAGGCTTCCAATAGACACGACTTTTGTAACGATTTTTGTAACAGATCGGAATGTGCTGACGTCATTAGGGTGGTAGAAAATTTTCTTTTTTTTTTTTTTTTTTTTTTTTTTGTAATGGCTATAACCGTGCCTAAGGCCGTTACAAATTTTGTGTTGTGCCTAAAATCGTTACAATTTATTGCCGTTATTAATTTGTAGCGGCTTTGTAACGCTTTTTTTTGCAATATTTTTTTTGTGTGAAAATAGCCGTTACAAAAACCGTCTCAATAGTCGTTCCAAAAACCGTGACAATAGTTAGTCGTTACAGAAGCCGCTCCAAAAAAATAATTTTTTTTAAATTTATTAATTTGGAACGGCCAAATTATCATGAAAACGGTTACAACGATCTTTACAAAATAAGGCGGGATAAATGACAAAAAATAAAATTATAACAGTCTATTTAGAATAAGACATTACAAAAGTCGTTACTAATTAATATTTTTGAAATCAATGCAAAAAAATATTTGAAAATATTAAATTTGAATGGAATATACAAAGACCGTTACAAAGGTGTTACAAAGAAAATTACATGGACCGTTACAAAAGGTCATTTAACAATCTCAGATTGAAAAATACGATATCTTTAAATTAAAAAATCTTATCCATACCAAATTTAAATATACAAGTATGTGTCAGTTAAATCATATCAAAACGGTATGATTTTTAAATCACATGGCCTGATTTAAAAATACACCAAGTTGAAAGATTATTATTATATTTTGAGAACGATATTTCGAAATCCATATACCCAATAAGGCTACAACTTCGCCGAATGAATTGTCTATACTATTATAAAAAAAAATTGTTTTGTCATACCAACTTTAGAATTACCCAATTTACCCTTTATTTTATTTTTTCTCTTTAATTTTTTTGTCAGATTATTAATTTTAATATTTTTAATAATTTTACATAATTTTTTCTTAACTACCCACTACCACATATTTCTCTCTCACCTTACTTCTCCATATTTATTATAATTTATAATTATAATTTATTCTTTAACAAATTTTTTTCCTAATCATCTCAACCAAGAATTTTTTATATGCTCGCGGGAACCGCGTGCAATGATAATAGTTTTATAAGTGTGATCATATCTTACGGTTGGATCTTAATTTTGACAGCTCGATTAACCCATGCAGTTAAACACTGTAAGATGATAGTTCCATCAATGTAATACTCACATTTATAAATATACAAATTTATTGCAAACTGTGTACATGTATCAATATCAAAAGCAAGATTATTGTTTTTTAATTTATTTCAATTATATTTTTTCACATAAGTTATCGGTGCCATAGCACAAAATTGTCAATCAAATGGCAAAATTTTGTTTTAAAATTTAAAAATAAATAATTAAAAAAATTGGACACCCTTTGTAACGGCTTTAGGAACAATGACCACCAAAACGCCGTCATTTCATATATTGTAATGGCTTTTGAAATAGATTTTGTAACGGCTATTATTTCACGGGATCAATTGTAAAGGCTTTTGTAACGGCTTTCATATTTTGTAACTCCGCTCGGAACGGATTTTGGAACGGCCATGACCATTCTAAAAATTATATATACAACACTTGCAGATTTTTTCTTTCTCCTTCTTCTTCCTGCTCTCTCTTTTCTCTCTCTTTCTCCCTCTATTTGCAAAGTTGCATCGTCTCCGCCACCTAAATCGCGTCGTTCGCCGCCGCCTCTACCCCCGGAGGTAACCCCCTCGCCCTGCCACCACTCCCCTCACCAGTCGCCGCCACCACCTCCCCCAAATCATTGAAGCCCCTCTCCCTCACCACAATCAGGTTTTATTTTTAACTTTTAATTTTACTTAAAAATTTATGTATATTTTTGAGTTTATTTGATGAGAGAATGTCGGGTGATGGGTTTATTTGTGGATGGGTTTGAATATTTCTGAATTATTTTATTGATTAATTTGTTGTGAATAACTTTTATGATTATAAACTATTTTTGTGTATATCTTTTTGTTATTTATTGTGAATAATATTGTTGGATGATGTTTAGTTGTTAGTTAATTATTGATGAAATTATTGTACAATTTTTAAAATTATTAAAAAAATCTGAAATTTTGTAAAGTTTTTGTAATTTTATTAAAATTTTAGAATTTTTGAAGCACTTATGAATTTTTTTTTTAATTTCTGAAAATTTGAAAATATTTTGCCAATTTTTTTTAAAATGATTTTTTTATTAAAAAAAAATCAGAAACTTTTTAAAATTTCCAAAAAAATTTGAATTTCTGAAATTTAAAAATTTTGGAAAGTTTTTTAAATTACTGAATTTCTTTTAAAAGTTGTATTGTATTGTATTACTGAATTAAAAATTTCCAAAATGATGAATGGAATTTTTTATTATGTTGTATCATTAAATTGATTGTATAATATTTTATTAATATAATGTATGTATATATGCTGTATGTTTTAAATTTCTGTAATTTTAAAAAAAAAAATCAGAATTTTTTCATAATTTTTAGGGAAATTATGCACTACAATGATTTTTAGGAAAATTATACACCTAAATGCAATTTTTAGGAAATTAGAGGATGTTAATTTAATTTTTAGAAAAATAAGAATTTTATGTAAATATTAGAAAATTATGGCTATAATGAAATTTTTCAGAGAAATTATGCACCTATATGCAATTTTTAGGAAAATTAGAGGACGTTAGTTTAATTTTAGGAAAAAATAATTTATGAAAATATGAAAAAATAAGGGACTACAATGCAATTTTTAGGAAAATTATGCACCTAATTGTAATTTTTTAAAAATTATTAATGTAATTTTATTAAATATTAATAATTAAATTTCATTTTTAATTTCTAATTATTTTCTATAATAAAATATTAAAATATATTAGATTAATATTAATTTTTGTTACTGCATTTAACGGCTTTCGTAATACATATACATTGGACAAATTTGATAGGTTGTTACAAATATTGTTACAAAGACAGTTACAAATTCAATTTAATTAAGTCTTTACAAAAGTAGTTTCAAATTTTTTTTTAAAAAATTTGACAGCATTTGTAACTGCCATAGTTAGTCGTTACAAGTTGCAAAGGCTTTTCAACTAGCCATTACAAATAATTTTGTAACGCCTGTTTTAGCCGCGATAGGCTAGGCCGTTTCAAAAACTATTATAAATAAAAGAAAAAAGGCGTTATAAAATTAATAAAAAAACTGTTACAAAAGCCATTTCAATAAAACGATTTTTTTGTAGTGTTCTAGCACTTGATTTCATCTATATATAGATATTTAAATACCTTTTCCAAAAAATATGCATCCATTTAATTAGCATCTCTTCAATCCAAAAGTTGAAAACTTTCAAAAAAAACACCTTTTCAATTAGGTGCTTTCGAAAAACAACCAAAAGTTGCAGCTTGAAGTTTTTTAATATTTTTAGAAAAGTCATTTATTTCAGCAAAATGCTTTTTATTATTAACTTTTATAAGAAAATAAATAAAATATATACTATAAAATATTATTTTATTTTGTAGGATAAACGTGCAAGTGCCAAGTGCCCATGAATTTAATATTAAATAATATATATATATATATATATATATATATAAATTTTCCTAATTTTCATTTTGAACTTTTTATTGAATAACTTTTATTAAGTTTTTAAAACTTAATTAATCTTTTCATATGGAACATAAAATTTATATTGCAAACTATCCAACATCATCTAGACCAATTCATTTTGTGGGTTTTGAAGTCCTAATCGAGTTCTATGCATGACGGATCTCGATTGTTGATGTTCTATACCCGAATTCGATTGTTTAAGATCTTTTGATATTCTTTCTATATATTTTATACATACTTCTATAAAGTAATTTACAGATATGTGAAAATATGTGCATATTTATTTATGTTACATACAATACAAAAATTAATATTTTTATAAAATAAAATAAGATATAAAATATTTTATAGACAATTTAACATATAATACATATTTTAAAACTTTTAATATTGTAAAACCTAAAACATTCACATATAAATTCATTAACAAATTAACCTTTCAATAATATTATTTTCTCATATTATAAAATTATAATAACATTATTTTTCAAAAATTATATTCTTAAAATTTTCAAAACTTATACTAGGGTTCTGCTGATCTCACCGTGTTAGGTCCCGATCGAAGCAAATCAAATCCCTAATCCAAAATGTTTTTACGAGTTGGACACTAAATTTTAATCAACCCATTTTCAACCCGACCCATTAACATCCCCATCCACTACATCTATGCTATTATAAAAGAAAATTCATTTGGCGTACTAATTTTAGAATGGTCAAATTTACCCTTGATTCAGTTTTTTTTCTTTTAAAAAAAATTGGTTAGAATGGTAATTTTAATTTTTTTAATAATTTCACAATTACATATATTTTCTTTTCTCACCCTTGTCTCACATCTAACTTCTCTATATTTTTTTATTATAAATTTTTATTTTTATTAAATTGATAATTATAATATATTTTTTCTCTGTTACTCACGTTTATTTTCTATAACAGACTTCTTTTTTTGCACCCGCAAATCATGATTGTTGTTTTTTATGAAAAAAAAATCTCTTAATTTCACATCATATTTTTTTTATCCTCACAAGAACCGCAATGCAACAACATTCTACTAATACTAAAAGGATCCTTTATTTACTTGTGATAAAGAGGACAACAGGGTTGCCGACAAAGCCAGCTACAACTATGAACTATCCAGACCACCTACATTGAATCATAAATGCGTACAACGTGCTATAATTACTTTTTCATGTCGACAAAACATCTCCTTAATAACCTTAAACAGGTAAAATCATGTTGGCAGAGTTTACTTAGAATCCCATTGCATTTAAATAATTATAATTAATTTTTTTTTTTTTTTTGGAAAACATTCGAATTCACCTCA
Organism: Sesamum angolense; assembly: GCA_034509725.1. Taxonomy (NCBI): domain Eukaryota; kingdom Viridiplantae; phylum Streptophyta; class Magnoliopsida; order Lamiales; family Pedaliaceae; genus Sesamum; species Sesamum angolense. Next base: position 26,258 of record JACGWL010000896.1, read on the forward strand.
AACTCAATTCAATCAGTGCAATATATATATATATATATTATTTATTTCGATTCATATTTTTTTAATTAAATTCATTTAACCTCAATTAGATCAATAGTGCGATCAAATTCAAATATTTCTTTTGAAGTTCAATAATAATATTTAAACAAATGTTAAAATAATAATATATTCAATTCGATTCAAATAGTTTTTTGTCCTAATCAAAAGTCCAGATAGCCATAAAATCGTGATTTTGTACAAACAAACGATTTTGCATTCAACAGCAAAAAATACACGAGGAAAGCAGGAGAGGTCATTATTCAAGAAACCATGGTTATGCCCTATTAACCAAAAAGGGCATTTCGGTCCATTTACTTTTATTTATCTTACTTACCCTACAAGATTCTGATTGACGACCCGACCCAAAATTCACCAACACTCAAGTGGGACAAAGGCACACGGTAAACAAAAAAAAACCGGAAACGGGTTCGGATACTCCGACCCAATACTCAGAGCCCGAAAACCTCCTACATAACGGACAACAAAGATGAATCCGAACCGTCCACTACCCGGTTCTTCTTCTCCGACGAACAGTAGTTCCTGATGGCGGTGAGTTCATACGGCGACGTATCGGTGGCCAGCCACTGCTCCACCGTGAACGTCTCTTGAGCGCACTGCTGGTGGATCCCGGTGGTGGTTACCTCCACGTAATTACAGTACCACCCATGGCCGGAGCCCGTCCCGTCAGAGGTGAGGTTCATTGCGCAAACCGGGCCGGTCAAACATGGGCCTCTGCCGCTGAAGATGTCGAGGTTTCCCTCTCGAAGTAGTTGTATCCCGGGCCCATCAGCCCGCCCCATGCCTCCAGATTGTTGATCCTGATGCCGTAGCCCTTGGCGTCGTAGAGAGTTAAGCTGATATTGGAGTCGGTCCCACCCTTTATGATCGAACCCGTCCTCACGTACACCGTGTACACACAATCCGGATCGTCCTGCATTTCCCCCACATTTTACTCAATTTTTGACAGAGGAAAAAACAAAATGATACCAATATTCGAGAACCAAATCATTATTCCGTGAGATCTTCTACATTCGGGTGTGCGAAGTTTGAATCTAAAGCAGACGAGATTGTTGAAACTGATGAGATCGGACGGCGAAAAAAATCAGAAAAACTTACAGATCTGCAGACGGTGAAGACGGCGAGGAGGATGAGGAGATGGAAGAAGAGATGATTGGCTGCCATGGCTGCTGCTCTGTATACAGCCAACCTTTCTCCCTGAATGATGATAACTAGTTTATATATTGGGAGAAAATGTAGCAAATAAAGTAAGAGATAATGTGTAGTGACTGGTGGACATGATGTTTTGATTTCAACGTGATTGTGGTAGATGACAGTCAGTGGCTTATTTATTTTAATAATTAGAAATAAATAAAAATAACAAAAATAGTAGCTTTTTAAAATTATTAATAATTTTATAGTAAATTGCATAAAAAAACCCTGTGTTTTAATTTTATAAGCAAAAAATCCTGTATTTTTTTAAAGAATGCACAATCTCCTCCTCCAGTTAATTTCAGTTAACGGTGTTAGATTATTCAAAAAATTGACCGCTATATCCTTGTAATGATAGTCATTGATTTTCAATAGATAAAAATGAACGGTTCAAATTTTAAATATATGTCCATTTATATATTAATATATATATAGTTATACATAAACGGCGACCAGTGTCGCCGCCCAGTCTCTAGGCGACCTCGTCACTTCCACCAGATTTGGGCAACAGAGGTCGTTAGATCCATGGCGAGAGGTGGGGAAAGCAGTGGGGAAGGCGACAGGCAGGCCGGAAGAAACAGTTTCCTTTTTTTTATTCTTTATTTTATATAATTTTGTATATAAATAAATACAAATAAAACAAATTCAAATTTAAAAAATATTATTTCTTGAAAAATAAGTAAAATAATTTAATTTTTTAAAATTTAAAAATAGTAAAAGAACTATTAATTTTTTTATAATATGATAATTGTAATTAAATATTATTTATAAATATTATAATTTATTAAAATATATTTAAATTAAATAATAATTTAATTTTATTCTTAATATATATATTATAATCAATTTTTATTTATATTCATATAAATATTTAAAGTTGAAAAGTAAATTTTAGTATATTAAATTTTGTATTGTGATTTGTTAATTTAAAATTTAGTTAGAAATTGTATATTTTAGGTATTTTAATATTTAGTTAATATATTTTATAAATAAATATAAGTTATTAAATATATCAAAATTAAATAATACATAAAATTATTCAGTAATATCTAGTTTATTAAAATTTATTTAAACTAATAAAATTTTCTTATATATCAAATAAAGGGGGGGGTAAAATAGATATTTGTAAATATAAAATAATATCAAAAGGTGTTAAAACTGAAAACCACTGTCACTTAGGCATGTGAAATGCACTCTATGTTAATTTCTAACGAAAATGGGGTATTTTGCTGTCTTTTAAATAATATAATGGATTTTTTGCTAATAAATTTAACATAGAAATTTCGCACTATTTCTTAAAAAGGGGGGTGTTATTAATTTTAAGAAAAATGTGGATGTTATTCATGATTTGTCAAACTTTTTTTCTTATATATATATAGTTTTTAGAGTGAAGTTGTGGACTCCGTCCACGATGACATCAATTGGATTAATTTTTTTTTATTTATTTTAATTAATTAAATTATTAATAATTAAAATTTTAAATACTTTATCAATTATAATCAATAATAAATTTAAAATTTTATTAATGAAAAAAATGCAATTATTTTATTATAAATATTTATATTCCCACATTGATATATTAGATTGTCTTAAAGTACCTTTGCTTTGTTGGAACTGTTAACACGTGTTTGTGGTTGCGTTCAATTGAATACATGTTGGTGACTTCAACTAGAACGGGTATAGACTCGATTATGAGTGTCGTAGACCAACTCAAATTTTAGGGGCATTCCAATAATCCCACAAGAATGCCCAATCATGTCCACGGACATAGGAGAAGTTGTAGCATAATGTCTACTAGTTCACTTGCACGTGATATTGTTTGAGTGGATATATTGGTCCTTTCTTCAAATAATTATAATAGTGTGGAGTCGTAGACGATAAATAATATTTTATAATAACTTATTATATTTCTTGTATGATGAAATGGTGTGATTTATTCGCCTTGGTCGAAACCTAACATGTATTTAATTCCGATGAATTGGCCACAAATGTGTTAAAATGAAACAAACCCAACAAAGCAAGGATACCTCAAGACAACCTACTATGTCAATGCGGGAACGTATATGATAAATCATATTTGCAATAGATAATTGCTTTTTTAATTAATAACATTTTAATTTATTTATTAATTATAATTAATAAAATTTAAAATTTTAATCATTAAATAATTTAATTAATTCCGATAATAAAAAAAATCCACTTGAAGTCGTTGATGATCACGACTTCAAGTCCAATTTTTTAATTTCATCCTAAAATTTAAAAACAATAAATAATATTGCAAGTCGTGCCATGCTTGTCTTAAAGTTGTTAACAATTATAAAAGTTACCTTTTCAACCCCACACTTATTATTTTTTTACAAACTACTCATGCCTTTTGAAAAATTAAAAATCATTCTTGACAGTTTTTAAAAATACAAAACGTCCATATTGACCTGATCAAACTTTAATATAATTTTTCAAGAACGGAAATGCCTCATGGGTATTTTTATAATTATCAAAAATACAGGGGGTGTCAAAATAATGTATATAGGGATGAGCAATATGATCCAATAGATTTTTTAATTTTTTTATATTAATTTTTAATTCAAATTTAAATAATTTTATTAACTTTTTTTAATTAAATCTCTATATAAAATTTCTTTGTAATAATAAAATATTAAATTATTCAATTAATATATTCATTACTAGATTATGAGTTTAAATTAAAAATTATCACAGTTTTATAAATTATTTAAAATTATAAAATTAAAAGATTATTTATATCTTTATTTTTATTTATAATTAAATTTTACTAATATAAATAAATAATAATTTAAAATAATTTATGTAGTCTATATAAATCATAATAGAATTAGTAAAATAGATAATTTATATATTAAAGATATTTTAAATTATAAATTAATTTTTTTAATAAAAAATTATCCCTTTTTCCAAACACTACCACCCATGTCTACCCTAAACTTCCTCCTGTGCCCTCTCCTCCACTGCCCCATTTCGGCATACCGTTTTCACCCCACTTGCGCCTATCCGTCGCCTTCTTTTGCTATCATCCGCCATCAAAATATGTATGTATAAATGTATAAAATATATACAATTAAATATGTTCAATTATTTCATAATTATATATTTATAATATCAATATATATATGTATAATTTATTAATTTTAGTAAAATTTAATTATAAAATAAAAATAGAGGATAAATCTTTTAATTTTAAAATTTGAAAATTATTTATACAAGTGTGATAATTTTTTAATTTATATTTATAATCTAGTAACTATTTTTTATTAATATATTAATTGAATAATTTAACATTCAACATTAAGATATGTAATTTTATATAGAGATTCAATAAAAAAAAGTTAATAAAATAATTAAAATTAAAATTAAAAATTAGTATAAATAATAAAAAAAATAAATGTCATATTATTCATTCCCAAATTTTTTTAGCATCCCTTCTATTTTGATAATTACAGAAACACCCCTAAAGACATTTCTATCATCGAAAAATAATTAAAGTTTGGTTGGATCAACGTAGACATTTTTTGTATTTTAAAGACTATTATGGGTGACTTTTGTAATATTTAAAAAGACAATGATGATTTGTGTAAAAGTGCAATAAAGGAAGTGGTGAAAGTGTAATTATCCTTTTAAAAAACTATCATTTTTGCTTTTTTTATTTTTATTTTTTATTGAAATAAATAAGCAGGAGTCGGCATTAATCTGGACAGGGGCACGTGATTGGACCTGATCTTTCTTCCTGCTATTATTTTTTTTTTTCTAATTTTGTTTCTAGCAGAAGAAATTATTGTTGTATTCTATTTTTTATTTTTATTTGATTTCTTTTGTTTCTTGGGATATTCGTTTGATTTGATTCCCCGCCATAAGTGATTTCTACTTATAGGTATAAAATATAAAAATATAATATATATTTTTTACGTGTGTTCGAATTAAAAAATTTGCTTTCGAAATCAAACAGCTCTAAATATGCTCATATAATCTGGAAATATCGTAACGTGTTCTATAAGGCAAAAAATAGTGAAAACATCATCTAAAAAATCTTGATTATCGCATTTCGATGTTTAAATCACTAGGATTATAGGCAAAAAAAAAAAAAAAAAGTTTAAGATCGTAAAAGAATATGGAGTGTTAAAAAATTATAGGAAAATTTTTAATTTTGGTCCTTTAACTTAAGGGGTATGGCATTTGTAGTCCTATACAAATTGATTTTCGTAATTTAATCCCTGTAACTTTATGACTTTATCAATTTTAGTCATTTTTTCGGCCAATTTAACCAAAAATTACAATTTTAGTCTTGTAAATAAATTTATGAAGGACCAAAAAATGCCAACTCTTTCAAGTTGTATGACTAAAAATGCCAGCAACCTTAACTTTCAGGACTAAAATTGTAATTTAATTGGGTCATGTGGAAATCACATACAATTTTCCAGCCAAATTAGGCGGGAAGGATGAAAATTACCAAATTTTTAGAGTTATATGACTAAATTACGAAAATCAATTTATGCAGGACCAAAATTGTCATCTCCAAATCACAGGATTAAATGTTCCGAACTGTAAACTTTGACATGAACTATTAATTCATGATCAATCGTGGGTAATGGGGAATTCATACATACCTGGGTTCAAGTCGAGCGAATCAGTATAATCTTGTATGAGATATTGATCGGAGATCTGGGGGTATTTATGTGATTTCTCAAGATATTTTAGATGGCCATGAGATCTCTCCTATGCTTTTTATTATTACTTTATTATAAATAAGTTCTTGGCAAAAACAATACTTGACTAGATGTAGGATCTGAGATCCATAGAAATCTAGGGACCCATATAAATATTGTATTGACCTGTATATCTATATTATTTATTACAAATGAAACCTATAGCAATCGCAATGGTTTGACAAAATATGAATTGTCTAAAATATCGTAATTATATTTATTATTAATTAGATTTAAAATAAATCAGAACGATATCTCTTGAGATTTGACATAATTACAAATACTCCTTCGTTGTTCGAAAAAAATTATCAATGTTGTCTTGATTTTAATGGCCGTCTAATAGCTAGTCAAATATGTTAGATTTTTATTCATTTTTTTGTGATGAACTAACCAAAGTGCCATTGTGGATTAAAAATTATAATTTTTTATGGACTAGGTTGATAATTTTTTTTCATCCATCCCCCGTTTGGTTTTCTCTTTACAAATTTTTAATTTTTTTTAAAAAATAAAAAATATTGTAAGTACATAGTTGACATTTTCGTACCTCCATCCAAACATTACATAATTTCATTAAAGACCGGGGATATATTTTGTAATTTTTCAAACAACGAGAGAGTATTCATAATTATGCAAACTTTAGATAGATCATTGTAATTTACTCTTAATTTTATTAATAGTCTTTGATCCATACATATTATATTCATAAAAAATGCATCTAGTGTACTTTAATTATTAATTATTAATAAATTGAAGGGGTTTATAGTAACAAATTTTCGGTGACAAAATATATATGAATTTAAATGTCCTTTCTCCAAAAATTAAATAAAAAATTAGAAGATTTAAGTAAAAAATTTGATTCCTCAAACTAAAATCCACATGTTCATGCACTCTATTATACACATTATTAAGCCTTTTTTTAAAAAAAATATTTATTTTCTTATTCAATTATGGTTAGTTACACATAATTTTAATTTATATTTTATGTAAAACTGATTTGTATCATCATAACAATCTGACTCAAGTTGCCTTTAAAAAAAACATTTATTTAACATAATTACTGATTTGTCATCAACTGAATCCACAAGTAACATCATTTGTTACATTTTTTCATTACTATAACTATTACCAAAAAAAAAAAAAACCGAAGATAAAATTAGCGACAAGAAATTAAGTGACAATTACTAACTATATATATTTAGTAAAAATAATCTTGTTTTCACAATAACATATTTTATAATTAATAATTTCTATTATTTTATAAAAATTTAACTTAATATACTTTTTGATAATTTTAAAAAATTACCACTTGATTTTTTCTTTTAATATCATATTTTTTTTTATTTATATATAATATATATATATATATATATATATATATATATATTCGGACACATCCAACGTCCATCAACAACTAATATAAACAAATATATACATTTTTATATGTTTTGGTATAAAAATATTTTGGTGTTCAATTCTTTACTGGTTAAATATAGCTTTGGGTCATAAACTTATTGGGGTATTTATAAATTACTCACCAATACAATTTTCATCTCATAGAGAATTCAAACTCTTAATTGTCTAATTAAAGTAATTTAATTTGATCGATTGATGCAACAAATATCGAAGTTCTTAAATTGTATTTGTTGATAAGCAAGTATCTCCAATTTTGTCGATGAGGCCTAGTTTAATGGTTGAGGAGGTTCATAACTATAAATAGATTCGAACTCCACTAACGTGTGGAATATTATTCTATTTTAATAGTAAATATCGTTCTATTTTAGTAGTAATTGTTGATGATATATAAATTTGATATTGATGATTAGTATATACTTTATAATGGTTCCTAGTTGTTAGATTTAGATATTTGATGTAATGATTGTATTCGATTTACTAAAAAACTAATAGTCCGATCACTTTCAAGTTTCACCTATAAATATACTAATATATAAGAAAAGGCATTTTTTCTCTCACAAACGACGTTATGACACCGGAACACCAATTTTATTATTATGCCTTTTGTTGCTTTCTTTCTTTTTCTTTTTATAAATGTGATGTGTTAGTCTATATATATATATATTATTAATTATTTATTTTATATTTTAAAATATAAAATATTATTTACCATATATATGTAGGGACGAAGTGCTATGATGACTATAATCTATACTATATAAAAAAGAAAAGGCTATCTACACTCACAAATGACGGTTACTTATACGGCGATACCCTTTTTTTATAAAATCAAAAATACCTTTCAAACAATAGAATAACTAACTTATTCAACCTTTCAAATTTTACATTAATTATTTTCTTTCTTTTTTTTCCTTTTTTATTTCTAATGTAATGTATTGATTTATATATATATATATATATATTATATAATATTATTTTTTTAATATATTTTAAAAATATAAAAAAAATTATTGATTATATGCACGCAGAAAAAGCGTGTCATAATGGCTGATTTATTAAAAAAAACATCTCCAATTTCTTTAGAAACTTTTAAGTACGAGCACGTGGGGCCATTTTGTTTATACTAATACTAATAAATAATAATAAAGAAAAATAAAAAAAGAAACTCAAGTATGCGAATTTCTCATTTTCCTCTTGGTGCAATCAGATGCAAGATCCGACTTAGTGGTTTGAAACTTATACATTTGATTGAAAGTTGAGTAACTTTTTTTTATATATTTGTTGACTACAATTTAATATGATTTTGAGTAATTTATAATTAAGCAGACTAGGGGAAAATATTAATGCAGCCTACCCATGTGCAAAAAAAAAAAAAAAAAAAAAAAAAAAAGAGTTCGTAATTTACCTCTATGAGTTTTTAAAGAATGAGAAAAGTACGTGCCCCATCTACCAGTTTGCTTAATCCTTTTTAGAAAGATAATTTTTATGTTTTTAAATGTGAATAATTAGATCTTGTTATATATACACTTGTATATATATTTATGTTGCGTATCGATCTTTCAGAAAGGATAACAAATATCGAATCCTACCGTTAACTGTTACACAATTTCGTGGGTTTAGAAAACCCTTTAATATAAACAGATTACAAATAATAAAAGAATAGCAATTTACAGAAAGCCAGAAAAATATGGTGAATCTAACAAACAAGGCTCATAAGCCAGATTCGGAGTTGGTTATGCTCACAGCCACAAAAGGCCGGCAACCTAAACTCACGGTTGCACCAAGAACACCAAGTACCACCAAGGTCCAGTTCCACAAAGGATTAATAGTTTCCACCGAGGAAAATAACAAAGGAAGTTTCAGAATTTCGTAGGAGTAGAAAAAGAATATTTCGATTTTTCTGACTTACTATGGAGGATCAAAGGGAGGCCATAAATAGACAGTAAGAATTTAAGCCGAGAGGAGAGAGACGGCGGAACATAGTTCCGATGCCATTGAAAACACCATGGGAGGATTCAGAGGTGAGAAGACGAAGGAGCGGCGCAGGAGAGAAGAGGAGAGGATAGAATGATTAGGATTAGGGTTAGTCAAAACCTTATGAGGTAACCGGGTCGGGTACGGATGGGTCGTGGGCCTGACTTGGTGGTGGGTTCTTGGGCCATCCAATGAGAATAAGGAGAGCCAGAGCGGGCCTACCAAACTGGTCCTGGGCCAAACTAATTACAACATCCCCCCTTGGACCAGGACCCAAAAAACGGGAGCCCAGTCCAAGTATCCAGATCTTGGTTATCATCATAGCCAGATCACCTGCGAGGTTCTTGCAAAAGCACCTCAAGAACACACATGGGTTAGCACAAGGGTAGCACGAAGCAACAACTTTAGCACTAAGCAACTCATAGCCCCCAAGGCACACCAGCCACCAAGGCTCAATCCATAAACGGAATCAACAGCCACCAAGGCACATCAGGCCACCGAGGCACAACAAGTCACAAAGGCTCAAAAAACCACAAAAGAACTATGCACAAAGCCATTACACCATTACACAAAGCACTTGTGCACAAAGCGGAATTAAACAGATTTAGCACAAAGCCAGCATCACAAAGCCAAGTCATTTTTTTGCACTGAGCAATCACCAAGTCAATCAATGGTAATGCACTAAGCAAAATTCAAAAAACACTTCTCCACAAAAATTATCAGAATCCTTTTTATCTTCTTCTTTTTTCTTGGAGTCTCTTTTTGGCGCTTTACAATTTTTAATATAATGCCCCTTTTTTCCACAATTATAACAACTCTTTCCCTAAATTTATTATTCCTATTACTGGACTCATCCCTATCACTAGATTCAGACTCGCTATCACCTTTTTTCCTATCTTTACTATGTCTTCTATTACTGTACTCTCGATTTTTAGTCCTTCCTCTTACAAAATTAACTTCATTCTCAGACTGATTTATTTTATTTGTTTTCAAATCCATTTCTTTGCTTTTTAGACCACTTATTACAGTTTCTAGACTCACATTATCCCTACCATACTTAATGGCAGCCTTTACATCACCATACGCATCAGGAATAGCATTTAACAAAACTATTGGAGTATAGTCATCAATATTCTTATTACCAGTTAGCTTAATATCCTGAATCAGTTTAGTAAAATCATCAAGATTCTCTTCAATATTTTTGGATAAATCCAGTTTATATCGAAAAAAATTTTCAAGCAGAAAAAGTTTGCTAAGTAGAGATGTTTCTGTATATAACTCTTCAAGTTTTTCCCAAAGTTCCTTTGAAGAATTTTGTTTTCCTACTTTTCTTAAAACAGTGTCAGACAAGTTCAGGATAATAGAGGAATAGGCAAATTCATCATTTTCTAATTTCTTTTCCTCAGAAAAATTAGCAGGAAATTTTCCGTCAATTGCTTTAAAAAACCTTTTGCTGTATCAAAATCCCTTTCATTTTCTGTTGCCATATTGAAAAATCAGATTTTCCATCAAATGGTTGCATGATATATCCAGCCATTCACAAATATATATAAACAATAATAATCAGAGTAATAATAATGCAGAATAATCACTGAGGGGCCCTTGACTACTCCTCAAAACCAGATACCCGACGACTCAGGGGTCCGGCCAGGTGAGGGAATAGTAGGGATTTTGGGTCTCGGGGTTAATGTGACAAGAAAAATTTAATCATAGGGTAATACAGTACTTTCCAACAAAGATATAATTGTACTATGCACTAAGCAATAGCACTCTCACTAAGCTCTCATAAGTTTTGCACTGAACACAAAGCACAATATCTCACGAAGGGAGTTACAAAAAGTAACACACTATCAACACACGTTATACTTTTGCACTCAGCAATTTCTCAAGAATCAGAAGGTATTTGTGATAAGAAAATATCAACAATTTGCACAAAACAGATAGCTCAAAGTAGTATATTAACAGAAGAATATTGCACAAAGCCAAGCAAATTTAAGCCACTAGCACTATTCGCACAAAGCAATTACAATTAAGAGACCAAACAACTCTTATGAAGTTACAGGCACAAAGCTAATTAATACAATTTCAGAGACAAATCAAAAAATATTTAAAGAGACCAACTTGAAGAATTAATATTTTAATCCCAAGGAAAAACGCATTCACTTCAAAAAAAAACTTTCAGAAACAATTTTGCTAACAAAACAAGTTAGGGATTTGGTTTTCGCCTTCAAAAGATTAACAAATTCTAATAAATATTATTAGGATGATTACTCCCCAAAATATGTATACACAGTAGCAGTATTAGCACGAAGCAATAATCACCAAATTTTTAAAACACAGAGATATTCGACAGAAAACAATAACTATAAGAGATTAAGGTTTAGAGAGGATATTACCGAATGAGTGCGCGTAAGCCTGAGCCTTAACCCAGGCTCTGATACCACTGTTGGGTATCGATCTTTCAGAAAGGATGACAAATATCGAATCCTATCATTAACTATTACACAATTTCGTGGGTTTAGAAAACCCTTTAATATAAACAGATTACAGATAATAAAAGAATAGCAATTTACAGAAAGCCAGAAAAATATGGTGAATCTAACAAACAAGGCTCAGAAGCCAGATCCGGAGTTGGTTATGCTCACAGCCACAAAAGGCCGGCAACCTAAACTCACGGTTGGACCAAGAACACGAAGTACCACCAAGGTCCAGTTCCACAAAGGATTAACAGTTTCCACCGAGGAAAATAACAAAGGAAGTTTCGGAATTTCGTAGGAGTAGAAAAAGAGTATTTCAATTTTTCTGACTTACTATGGAGGATCAAAGGGAGGCCATAAATAGACAGTAAGAATTTAAGCCGAGAGGAGAGAGACGGCGGAACATAGTTCCGATGCCATTGAAAACACCATGGGAGGATTCAGAGGTGAGAAGACGAAGGAGCGGCGCAGGAGAGAAGAGGAGAGGATAGAATGATTAGGGTTAGGGTTAGTCAAAACCTTATGAGGTAACCGGGTCGGGTACGGATGGGTCGTGGGCCTGACTTGGTGGTGGGTTCTTGGGCCATCCAATGAGAATAAGGAGAGCCAAAGCGGGCCTACCAAACTGGTCCTGGGCCAAACTAATTACAACAATTTATATATAAATGGTTGAGATTTACTAGTGAAATCAATCATTTATATCTTTTATGATTTAGAACAACGGTGGACATTAATTAATTTATAAATAAATGAATTGATCTATTTGAATTAAATTAATGGCTAGCGTTTATACTTGATATAAAAATCAAATTTAGAAACTATAAAAATAAAGTTTTATAATAAAATAAATTATAAATTATACATACACTTACATATATAAAATACATGCATATTAATATTATAAAAAATTTGTAGATACCAACATAAATAAATTTGAGTTAGCTGTCGATTTGAGTGGTGGGGAAGTGGCAATGCGCAATCTACAAGGGGGGAGGGAAGAGAGAGTCACGTAGGTGGGGAGGGAAAAAACGAGAGGTGGGTTGGTGGGGGACGGGAAAAGGGGAGGCTTCGCAGGTGGGGGAGGAGATGACGACGAGGGGAATGGGCAGAGGGAGGAAAGGGGTTCGAGCTCCGAAAATAAGGGGGAAAGGGGCAGGCACCAACAAGGCGGCAAGAAGGGGGAAGGAAGGCGCAAACGACAATTGGGAGGAGTGGTACAATGGTGACAGGGGTAAGGGGAGGGGGAGGGAAGGTGCAGGCGGGGTAGGGGATGGGGCGATTTGTTGGGCCGATAGGAGAGTGGACGACTGGCTGGCGCTGGCGTTGGGGGAGGGGGCGACCAGTTCGGCTGGGGAAGGGGGTGGGGCAGTTTCTATATGCATTTATATATGATATGTATATACATATATATTATAAATATATATCTGTATAAATATTATACATATTGATCCATTCAAAAAACGCATAGATCCAATAGATTTGGACAATTTCAAAGCTTGAGCAGAAGCGAATCCAAATCCTTGAAGATGAGACCTGCAAAAAAGGGGTTAGCACTCCGATGCTCAAGTTAGTATTGGATTTTCGAAATATGAAGATAGAAAAGTAGATAAACGCGATATAAATTAAGATATGGTGAATAATATAGGTGTAGAAGTGTATGAACACGTGATAACGTGCTTGTGGGGTACTTAGAGAGTGTTTAGAGAGTAAGATATGTGTGAGGGACGTCTGGAAGGTGTCAGGGTGTGTCAGGAAGATGTGGGAGACGTTAGAGGGTGTCAGGGGGTGTCCCCATATGGAGAAGTGAGCCTGTATTTATAGGGGGCATCCCCCTGCGATGGAGTGCTGCACGTTCACTCTTCTTTCGGGAAAAGTAGATAAAAAGTTGTTTAGGTAAGTCATAATCATGTCTTATCATCTGCTAATCTGGTTGGTGAAAGCCTATCTTCAAGCCGACTGGGATTTTTCATTGATGAGGACTCCTTGCTAACAAGGAATCCTTCTGCTCTAGGAGTCCAGGGTCTTGGGGGGGACCTCCCTCATCTGCAAGGTGTCCCAATTGCCAAGGGGTGTCCTCCTAGCTCGGGCTAATGTGTCCAATGTAGTTGTTGACCTCGGGGTTGATGAGATGCCATGTGGGAGAGTTGCTGCCACGAGTGTGGGCCTCTCGGGTTGAATTTTTATTAGGCTTTGATCATGGTTCGAGTAAGCGGATGTCTTGTGCCTTTTGCCTTTGCCAATCTATTTTTTGGGGAACGCCTCCCAGGTTACTTACCCTTGGGCCTTCTAAAGTGGTACGGACCTCTCGTTTCTTTTTCTTTTTGGATCACTTGGGCCTCTTTGCCCGACTTATTTTTATGCATATCACATATGTTTATAAAAAATATATTTTATAATTTTGTATATAATTATATTTATAATATTAAACCTAAAACATTTATCTATAAGGATAAGATACAATAGTTGTAAAATAAAAATATAAATAAATTTAAAAAAAAAATAAAATGGCGTGTGTGTCCCACCCCACTTGCGTTAGGAAGGTGTTTTGGTCGTATTAAAAACAAAAGGAGGTAAATTGGATATTTTTTTCACAAGGGGGATTTTGCCAGTTTCGGATACAGGAGGGTAAATTGCATTTCGCCCAATATTAATTACAATGTGTTATCTAAGTCTGTGTTTAAAATTATTTTATTCTTTCAAATTCAATATTAATGTTAGAATTCTTAAACTTTAGTTTTTAATGGTTGCTCCTTTGGTGTCCAATAATATATTCAAATAAAGCTGAAAGTTGAAACTAACCGAAATTGAGAGAAATATCTGTTCTTACATGTTTAATTGGCAATTTGACAAAAAAACATAGTGCACTGTACTAAGTACATGTTGCATGTGAACTTACTATTGTAGTAAATAATATATGTGATGTAATAAAATAAAATTGTTTAAGCTAAAATATTCTTTTCACCCTTAAATACATATAAATTTACCTTTAAATAATTGACAGTTTGTAAAATGAGATATGAGAAGGGTTCTGGTAAGAATGTGATTTTAGGACGAAAACACTTTGGAGGTGGAACATGTCTTTGGCATGTTCTTGTTTGTTACATTGAAAACATAGTCGCATTGTGAAACATGACCTAGGCATATAACTGTTAGTTTGAATGCTGAATGTTATTGTCTTAAAAATACGTTCGTATCTCATAATATGGTCCAATCCTGTTTAATTTTTGGGATAATTAAACTTTCTTCCCCTGAGTTTTCGTGTAGTAATACTAGACTTTCTATAATTTGGGAAATTACATCTAACTCCTATAAGGTTTGTTCTGTCTAACAAATAAGTCATTTCATTAGTCAAAATTCACCAAAATTGCTGATGTTAACAAAACAAATTAAAAAAAAATATATATTTACCCACGATTGACTTTATTACATCTCAAATAAATATTTTTTATGACCAAATTACCCTCATACGTCTTCATGCATTAATAAATATGACGACGTATATCTTCACCATTATAAAGTGGTTTAGTCGGAAAATTATTATTTGACACGCAATAAGTTAGTAGTAAATCAATCAAGGGTAAATATAAATTTTCATTCAATTTTTTCGTTAATATCAACAAATTCAGTGAATTTTGACTAATAGAGGGACTTATTGTCAGACGAAAACAAACCTCAGAGGTGTTAGATGTAATTTTCAAAACTACAAGGGATCTAAGTTTAATTACATCAAACCTCAGGGGAGGGAAGTGCAATTATCCCTTATTTTTTTTTCTTTTCCAAAAAAAGAATAAAAAAATTGCTCCTATAGACTAAGCCATGTGCGGTCCCATAACCATTTTCAAGTTGCATTTTGCCTAAAAAGTGGTAAAAATGATAAAATTGAGACAAAACTAAAGCATAGAATGCTAAATTTAGGAAATGAGCTTGAGGGGTTAAAGGTACCAACTATATTATTTATCTTAAAAGTAAATATTGCAGTTGGTCTTTTAAATTTATGTTTAGACTTTAGTTATTCTTGTTTATTTTCTAAAGTTAGCATCCCTAAATTATAAATTTTGTTTCAAATTAGTCCTCTAACCAATTTCCATCGAAATTTGGTTGGAATTGGGGTGTAGAGCCCTAAAGTGGAAGCCTCAATGATATTCGTATCTTAAACTATTACAAAGATTTGTGGGTTTAAAAACCCTTAGATACAAACCACAAATATTACAGAGAATATAAAGAGAAAAATTAGATCTAAACTATTTCTTACAAACCGAAAGCGATTACCGCAAGACTCACAACAGTATTCGACTCAGGAAGCCTCGACCCAGAGGAAAGGTCACACGGCCACAGATAGGCCGGTACCCAACTGCCGGTTGCTCAATAACACCTCTTAGAAACCCATAAAGGATTACCCCAACAAGGGAGTTACTACCACTCAAGAACGCCCACAAAGGGAAGACCTCACGAATTATAGAGAAGGAGAGGGAGAGATAGATTTCAGTCATGTGTGTAGAAATCAAAGGATATGAGAATCATTTTATAGTGAAGGAGATGAAGATGGTGGGATAATAAATGGTCGGGATAGGGAGATTCCAATGTCATCGAAAACCTCAAACAGAGGAGAACCCAAGGAGCTGTTTCGGAGAAGGAGACAGAGAGACAGAAGTAGAATAAAGCAGCGACGCAGAATGAAGGGGAATGTAATAACTTAGGTTTAGGGTTACAAAGTTAGAAAATAAGTAGTAGAGTAGTGGGTTGGGTGGTAGTATAGGTGGATTGAGTTTCCGGGTTGGGTCACCTAAAGAGGTGGATATGAGCCATCCAAAGTAGTAGGCTTGGGCCGGTGACTGGGCCTACCAGACTAATGGTCATGGGTCATAAACTCATCAATCTCCACCTTGAACCAGGACCCAAAAATACCTGGCCCAATACCGGATCGAGGCAATCATCATAGCCAGGTCTTCAGAGGGTACCTGCAAAAAATAGAGAGACCAAAACTTGCAAAATTTGGGTTAGAGAAAGAACAATAAAGAGTTTATTCTAGGTTTAAACTATTCAGCAATTTTTGAATTTTTCAGTAGGCAAACATTTAGTGCGCATATCAGCAGGGTTTGAATCAGTGTTAATCTTTTCAAGGTTTATGAGATCTCTTCCGACTATATCTCTTATAAATGATTTCTAAGATCTATGTGTTTGGTCCGATCATGAAAAATAGGATTTTTTGCAAAGCTGTATGGCATATTAACTATAAGAGTAAATAATAACTTTTTTTTAAGGAAATCAATTTCCTTAGTTAAACCTTCAAGTCACATTGCTTTTTTAAAGGCTTCTGTTGTAGCTGTATCTCAGTTTCAGTAGTTGATAATGCTACAATATTTTGAAGTTGGGATTTCCAACTTATGCATGAATCACACAAAGTAAAGATATAGGATGTGGTGGATTTTCAACTGTCTCTATCGTTAATTAGAGTCAACATAACCAATAAGATTAGCACCTTTAGAGGATTTTGAAGAAAAACTATTCCAAGATTCTTTAAACCATTCAAATATCTTAGTAACCATTTAAGAGCCTCCCAATGAGGGGAACCAGCATTTGACATGTATCTACTAAGACAATTGATAGCATAAGCAATATCAGGTCTAGTGCACACCATGAGAAACATAATGGAACTAATAGCATTTGAATAAGGGACTTTTACCATCTTTTTTCTTTTGAATATCAGTTTTAGGGTACTGATCTTTGCTAAGCTGGAGTGTGTAGCTGAACAGATGTGGATTTTGAGTTTGTCATAAAAAACCTTTTTAAGACACTTTCAATATAGGAGCTTTGATTTAAGAAAATCGTGTTTTCTTTATTTCTTTCAATACACATTCCCAAAATTTTCTTGGTATCCCCTAAGCCTTTCATTTCAAAGGTTTTACAAAGGCTATCCTATAGATATTTTATATGTTTTAAGCTAGAACTGGCAATGAACATGTTATCTACATATAAGAAAAGAAACACTGGAATGTCACCGTTATATTTGAAATAAAGACAATGATCATAATCACTTCTTTTAAAATTTATGAATGCATAAACAAATTAAACTTTTTGTTCCACTGCCTAGGTGATTGCTTCCCATATAAATATTTTTTAAGCAAACATACATGATCAGATTTAGACTTATCAATAAAACCAGTAGGTTGCTTCATATAAGTTTTTTCTTCTAAATCACCATGGAGGAAAGCAGTTTTAACATCCATTTATTTTAACTCCCAATCAAAATGTGCAGTCAAAGAAAGTATGATTCAAGCAGTGTAATCAATTCCTTTTTTTTTTTGTAAAACCTTTGACTACTAATCTTGCCTTCAACCTTTTGGAATTATTTTCCTGTTTTAGTTTAAAAATCCACTTACAGTCAACAATAGAACAAGTTTCAGGTTTAGGCACTAAAATTCATGTTTTGTTTTTAGATTTTAAAGCTTCTTCGACAGTAATATGTTCACTATTCTTAGTATTGAGTGCAATATGGAATCCTTGTACTTAGAGAGGATCTTAGATTCATGTTTATTTCTATCTCTAGCCAATTGATAATTTTCTAAGTCACTTTCAGAGTTGAGATTTTAAGAAATTTCCCTATTGTTTTGTTGATTTTCTTCCTCAATCATTTCGACCCCTGATGGTTATCCTCTAAAAAACCGTCCACCTTATTAAAGGTGGGTTCTTTATTTCCTTTTGTTGATAAGAGAGACGTGGCATTTCTGTTTCATTAAAATTCACATTTTTGCTAATTAAAACCTTTAAACCTGGTTGTCTTCTAAGCCATAGTCTATATCCTTTTACCCCTTCTGGATAACCAATAAACACACTATTTTGGATCTCAGTTCAAGTTTATCAACATTTTGATGAACAAATGCAGAACATCCAAAAACACACAAGAAAGAAATATCAACTTGTTTATGAGACCACACAGATTCAGGAATTTTACCAAACAAAGGAACATAGGGATCTAGCAAATTAGATAAGGTCCTATTGATTAAATAAGCAGTTGTTAACACAACTTCACCCCAAAAAGATTTAGGCAAATTAGAACTAATTAGCACGCATCTAACTTTATCTAGCAAGGTCCTATTCGTGCGTTCAGCAACACCATTTTGTTAGTGGGGCGGGGGGGGGGGGGGGTATAGGGGTTTGTTCTATACCTTTTTATACCATATATTCATCACATAAATCAGAAACATTTTGATTGCAAAATTCTAGGCCATTATCAGTACGCAAAGCCTTTAATTTCTTTCTCGTTTGGTTTTCAATCAAAATTTTCCACTTCTTAAAATTTTCAAAAACTTCATATTTATGTTTCATTAAGAAAACAAACACTTTTCTTGAAAAGTTATCAACACTGGATAAAAAATATTTATTTCCACCGTGTGTGGTAACATTAGAAGGTCCCAATCATCTGCATCCACATAGTCAAGAATGCAGGATGATGATGAAGGATTTGCAGAGGGTGATGCAGGAAAATGCACCTTATGCTATTTTCCTGAAACACAAAATTTTAACTTATCAATTTTATCAGCAAGAACACCTTCTTTATAAAGTAGTTCTAAGCTTTTTAAATTGATATGACCTAGCCTTGTATGCCATAGGGATGTTTTATCATTTTCAAGCATAGAAGTAGCAAGAGCATCATATTCAATAGAACAAATGTATAAGTTTAGCTTTTTCTCAGCCTTAAAAAAGAGTTAGAGATCCCTTGATAGTTTTCATGACACTCTTTCCCCATCTACCCTCAAGACCGTCTTCTTCTAGGCAGCATGAGAGATTAAGTTGTGATTTAAGTCAGTAACATATCTGACATTTTCAAGGTTAACTTATAACCATCTTTGAAAATTAAATAAATGTCTTAAAGACCTTTGATTTCACAAAGTTTTTCATTTGCCATTGACACACAACCAGAATTTATAGATTTAAAATTTGTAAAAATTTCTTTGAAATGACTCAAATGAAATGTGCAACCAGAGTCAATTAACCACGCATGCATGTTATGATTATGCATAACATTCACATTACTTACCATAAAGACACCACCAGAATTTTCCTCAGTAACAACATTTGCATCTTCTTTATGATTTTTATCCCTATTATCTCCTTTTGATTTTCTGCAATCCTTAATGTAATGACCTTTAATCCCACAGTTATAACACCTTCTTTACTTAGTTTTATCATCTTTTCCTATCCTATCATCTCTAGTTCTGGATTTACTCCTCCTTCTACTCTGACTTCTACCCATGCTATTTTTTTCTATATTTGTAATCAGAATTTCTAGCTTTTGTCCTTCATCTATGATTAACTTCATACTGATTTTGACTAGGTTTATTAGTTTTTAAATTAATTTCTTTAGTTTTAAGGTCATTAATGACAGTGCCTAGACTTAGATTATCTCTACCATACTTAATGGATGCCTTAACATCACTATATGTTTTTGGGATTGAATTTAATAACACTATAGGAGTATAGTCATTAATATTTTTTATCACCGGTTAGTTTTATGTCTTGAATTAGGTTAGTAAAATCATCAATTTTTTGATAAATCAAGTTTATACCGAAAAAGTTTACTAGGAAGAGAAGTTTCAGTGAAAAGTTCTTCTAATCCATCCCATAGTTCTTTAGCAAAATTTTTTTTTCTTAGTTTTCTAATCACATAATCAGACAGATTAACAATAGTAGAAAAATATGCATATTCATCATTTTCAAGCCCTTCTTCTTCAAAAAAATTTGCAGGGTACTTTCCATCTATAGCTTTAAAGACTTTTTGCTGGATTAAGATACCTTTTATTTTTTGTTGCCATATGAAAAAATCATTGATACAATCAAAGGGTTGCATATTGTAACCAGCAATTCACAGATATATAGATAGAAAACACAAATGTAATAGTAACAGTTATATCATACTAGGATTGGGGCCCTTGACTAAGCCTCAACTAGATACCCGACGACCTCATGGGTCCGGCCAAATGAGGGATTAGTAGGGTTTTTGGGGTTTTGGATTTAACAGTAAATACAACTTAATAATAAAACGAACTTAGCAAAGTATTGATAGTAAATTGCTACGAGTATTAACAAAAGATTTGCAGAAAGCAGAGTATATCACGAAAAGTAAATATTACACCAAGCAATGCACTAAGCAGTGTTCAATCGACAGAATGAGTACAGTATCAACAAAAATTTTTCCGCAGCAAGTGTCAGAATGGTTTTAGAAAATTATTTTCGCACTAAGCAGTACAGAGTATTTCAACAATTATTTTCATAAAGCAAGACTTTTATAAAACCGTCAGAAAGTAACTTTTTTTGGAGAAATATTTTTCACTCAGTGATAGAAACAAAGAACCTCAGAATGTTTTCACACAGCAGATTTTAGCACTTAGCCGAGAATAACACACAATAGTAGTAATCGAAAATTAGTTTTGCACAAAGTGACAGTAACAATTTTTTTTAAAGAGACAATTTTCTTCGACAGTTAACTCAATAGTCGACAGTAAATAAATTTGTCACACAACACAGAATAAACCACAAAAATAATATCTAAACAAAAGTGTGAAAACCATTAAGAAATCGCAGAAAAATAAAAGAGGAGGGGTTTTTCCAGATCTTACCATCACCAGAGTTTTTCATAACCTTTTGGCTCTGATACCACAGTAGGGTGTAGAGCCCTCAAGTGGAAGCCTCAATGAGATTACTATCTTAAACTGTTACAAAGATTTGTGAGTTTAAGAACCCTTAGATACAAACCACAAATATTACAGATAATATAAAACTTTATAGAGAAAAATTAGATCTAAACTATTTCATACAAGCCTAAAGCGATTACCACAATAGAATACAAAAATATGGCTCAGGAAAGACCTCGACCCAAGAGAATCGCGTCACACCGGCTAGCTCTTGGACCATCTTCACTAACACCCCTCTCTTTTCTCTAAAACAATCCGTGAGTCTTCCCTTTGTGGGGTTCTTGAGCTCTCTGTAAGTACCAATCCATTAGTCGAGGGATGAGCCGTAATCACCCTATGTAGAGGGAGTTTATCTCAAGAGGTCGCTTATTGAGCACGCTGGTCTAGACCTTCCTTATAGCGGCCACAAATGCGGAGAGACACCTCACTGAGAGGTTACGAGAAGAGACATGATGAGTGATAGGTTTTCAGTCCAAGTAATCGCTTAAAGGTGGTCTTATATAGTAGTGAGATAAAGGATCGTGATTGGGAGTCATGAATTATAATCGTCGACGATATAGTGAAAAATTGTCTGTTGTCATTGAATTTATAAAACCTCAAATCAGACGTAGTAATAAACTCCAGATTGGTGTAAATCTCAGATAGATAAAGAAGATATGACGAAGGGACAACAAATAGCCAGAAAAGTTTAGCTGAGAGACAGTGATATGAGAGTAGGATTCTCAATGAGACTTACACTAATGTTAAGGGTGACTGGGTATCTACCAACAAGTCTAGTAGAATATAGTATATCTCAAAAAAGTAAGGGCCAAAAGAGAGAGAGAGCGTATCAGGGGTAAGCATTGGAAAACGAGCTTACGTTCATATTTTATTTTCTGGCTGGAGTATCTTATGTTTCGGCCTACTATTCCGGTTGGTGTTAGACATATCCTATAAGAGGTTGGAAATATTTATAAGCCATTTCGGTTTATTCTGTGTTGTGTGACCACAAAATTTTAGTTTAGCTGTGCATTTCTATTGGAGTTCTAGACTGTCGAGAGAATAGTGTGTCCCTATCTTTACAAATTAATAAGACAGGTCTCATAGAGAGTCATCACGTGAGTGAGAGTATTTCTTTAAGTATATACTGTGAGTCCAAGATTCACTGATATATAAATTTTCAATTTTAATCTCGGTAAAATTTACAAATTATCATTATTAGTTAATTATTTTGCATTGTTTATTTAAAAGTAGTTCATTCGGTTAAGTGCCTAGCATGATAATCTGCTGTTGTTTTGTGGACTTAATTAATGCGCGCTCTATTCCCTTGTTGCTAACACTTGTGAGTAGAAATTTAAGAGTGAAAAATTTAAATGAATATAACAAATCAATTGTGTTATAGGTATTCTGGCAATTTCGTAAAAATTAATAGCTTATTTAGATTTGATCACGAATTACTTTCTGAATCCCAGTATTATTCATATATAGTAAATAATCGTTGTGAAAAATATAGGGTGGACACTTGAAATTTCTATTGAATCACAATTTAATTTTTCATTGTTTAAGTGTTTTATAATGTGAAAAATATCATCGAATAAGGCTTTAAGTCCAGTTGGTATATCAATAGCACAATAATGCTTACGATAACTATGGCGAACAAACCACCATCAATTTTCACTATTTAATAATTTCTTAAATTTGAGAACTATATTCTTGTGATTGGCTAACTGCTCGCGGACCGAGGACATAATCACATAATAA
Organism: Sesamum angolense; assembly: GCA_034509725.1. Taxonomy (NCBI): domain Eukaryota; kingdom Viridiplantae; phylum Streptophyta; class Magnoliopsida; order Lamiales; family Pedaliaceae; genus Sesamum; species Sesamum angolense. Next base: position 49,538 of record JACGWL010000896.1, read on the forward strand.
ATTATATACCAGCAACTAAATTTACATACACATATATAATATATATATACTAGTTATAATGATTTATATATATATAATGGGAAAATCCAAGAACTCCCCACTGTAGACATTGAAAAATTATTCAAAAATCTCCTAATAAAATATGTATCAATTATCCCATTTGTGTATGAAAAAAATTTCAAAAATCCCTGAACCAAGTTATCTGTGGGTGTATTGGAATATTGTTCATATTCATATAAGGTGATTTTTTATACTTAAATTTCATACTAAGAGGATTTGAATATTTCATATTCATGGGGTCAAAATGAATTTAACTCTATTTATATATTGTGCCAGTGTGTGCGTCGTGTTGGGGGGGGGAGGGCGCGGGAGGACATTAACCTTTCCAATCCAATATAAGCCACTAAGAAAATAAAGGCTAAATGTGAAATAACATAATTGACCATGTTTACGTTTTAAAATTTCAATATTTCTGGCTAGATTTCGCCAAAAGGGTATTGATATTTGATAATAAAAATAAAAATCTAGGATGTGATAAAATAAATAAACAAAGTAATTCTGTTTTAGAAGAAGAAATAGATATTTAACTTAATTACAGAACACCAACAACCACTAATATATCTTCTATTACATAGGTCATACAAAAATCTTATAGATAATATCATTAGATCTACTCAGTTGACTCGCAACTATGTAAGAAAGTAGTCATATCGACCTTAGAAATATCAGCCATAGACCAAATATATGATAGTCCTCCATACCTCCAATCGAATATGCACATCGCTAACATGAAATACTGACTCCATTTCGAGACCGCCAGACCGACATGATCTCTATACCCTGAAATTCATTTGGCTGATTATTCATACATCTACAAAGAACGCAACATGCTCGCACACCAACAGATGTACCTTAGATGGGTTCAACTCTATCATATACACTCCACATAGTACTTTTAGTCTGCCCTTACTCAACTTAGTTAGACTCCTCCAATTTACATTGAAGAAGAGCGGCTATTTCTCCACAGTATATCTCTCCCTCACATACAAGATGAGAATGCCAGTTAAACCGAGTGGCTATTAACACATATAATATCTATAATACTGTCATTCTCACTCTACTGATTCACTGCGAGCCCATTAGAGATATATTTTGTTCAAGATCTGCCACATACATATAGTTCGTTTCTAGATCAATAAGCACTTCCAATCTTCGCATCCACTGGAACGCAACTTGGGAAGCCAATTTATCCATTCTAGATTCTGAACCATCTACAACTTGATAAATAATTCACCACCTTTAGCCGCTCACAAGCAACCCCTCGTAGCTAGTAGGTACTTTGCCACATTTGTATGGTATTGACTGAGATATCAGACTGAAAGAAAGAGTCATTGGGATGATATATCAACACAAACAGAACAGATTTGAGAAAAATTATAAAAGGAGTTGACTTGAGCGTTTCCCATCCTTGTTGCAGCAAGCCATACAAAAACTTCAGTCCAAAATAACGAGCTTCTATCTTTGTTGTATATCTTACACAATTTCTTGCAAGCATCCAATGTATTTTCCTAATATTCCAGATCCGACATCTTATGGCTTGTATTTCATGTATGACGTCAAGCAATTTAAAAAAGAACATAATATATGGTACGAAAGTAGCATGCTGCTAACAATCATACACTCCTTTGTTGCGATGTTAGAGGCCATTTCGAAATTCAATCCATATACCCTCTGCCATATCTCACGTATCAAATTAGATGAAATCATTGTAGACATTCTGACCCTGCCGAAGCTCCAAATTGATAATGTTGTTAACAAGTTAATGTGACTGCAGTGCCAACCTATCCTCCTAGACATTCGAGCAATGCCTAGACGAATGACAATGTACTTGATGACCACTTCAACATACTCTTTCTAGAATACGACTTGATTCAACCCTAGTCACAGTATGTTCAACGACGAAGATATAGTAGATCGAACAAGTAGAATTTGACATCAATTATGGTGCTGTGTGATTGAATTATTTATCCACATTGAATTCCCCCCACACTTATTGACTGTTTCAACTGTACTAAAAATAGTTGCACAACACAATAGAAACATTATAATGATAGGAGGAAT